>SSNP01000084.1:1911722-1976127 GCA_006937955.1 Pachypanchax playfairii
TTTATATTAATATTAGTCTTTAGCAACATTATGTGGGAACAAGAAGACAGAAAATCTTCCTGCTGCCCTTTAAACAGAGTGAGATTTGTTTTTCTCTGCTTGCTGTGAACCCGAGTCCAGACTGCTGGACAGACAGACAGACTCGCTGTGCTGGCAGGAAGAACCAAGCGTCAAAGATTTGGTTAGTAACACAGACCGGCCGCAGCACAACATGGCAGAGCTCCATGGAAGCTAACACGTATCTGTCACATGAATTTCTACTTTAAATATTCCATTTTGTTTTTGTTCGTTTTTAGGCGCCGCCATAGCAACAGCATCACTGGTAATTATTTATGAGGATGACACTGTTGTGCTACTTGGGTGTAAATCACTTCATATGGTTTATATTCATCAGTGACTATTTTATTTTAAATTGAAAACAGGGGGAATGAAAGCCAAACCAAACCAGTAATCATCTCCACATCTGTAAGGACGAAGCACTTCTTCATTCCTCTAGTTTTGTTTCTTTTCATTTCCCCCAGTTGTTTCTTAAATTACATCTTTTAAATTAAAACCCTTTTTTAGTTAAATTCCCTTTTGTATTTATACATTTAGCAAAACAGTCACATGGTGTTTATTGAAACAAACATAAACAGCAGATTAGTTTGATTATTATGAAACAAACAGATCATCTTTATTTAAATAACACTGTTATTTGTTATGAATTGGCAACATCTGTATAAAAACTTTAAGGTAGAATAAATCTAAACTCAGACTTAAGTCTGGATCTTGTCAGATCACGTTCAGCCTACTGCAGGTGTGGCTTTGATCTAAGTGTCAATATTTACAGGTTGATGTAATAAAGAAGGTTAAACTGCTTTATTCAAATCGCTGCCATCCTGTGGGCCTCAGTATTATGGCCGCGCGCAGCCAATCAGTGACGAGTCCGCAAAGATCAAAGAGGAAGCGAGCCAACCATCTCTGCAAAGAACACCCATCCTGGCATGGAGCTTCTATTCAGCCTATATATTCAGGAGTTTCTCCTGCTGCCGAGTTTCCTGTGGAGAAGAAGAAAAAAAACTTCCTTTAAGGAGGAGAGACATCCTGAAGGAGCTGCAGGAAGGTCTTTCCAACTCAAACCTGGAGCTGTTTGAAGCCATGGCGACAGGCGCTGGTGAGCCCAGCAAGGCCGTCCAGTACCGGGTAGATCACCTGCTCAGTGCCGTGGAGAGTGAGCTGCAGGCAGGCAGCGAGAAGGGGGACCCCACGGAGAGGGACCTGAAGGTGTCCCTGGATGAATGTGAGCTGTGGCAGAAATTCAAGGATCTGACAAATGAGATGATAGTAACCAAAAACGGCAGGTGAGAAAACAGACGGGCAGACAGACGGACAGACAGACAGATATTGATATTGTTATTTTTATTTTCCTCAAGGCGGATGTTTCCGGTTCTGAAAGTGAACGTGTCCGGTCTGGACCCGAACGCCATGTATTCTTTCCTGCTGGACTTCGCCTCAGCGGACAACCACAGGTGGAAGTATGTGAACGGGGAGTGGGTTCCCGGAGGAAAACCCGAACCTCAGACACCCAGCTGCGTCTACATCCATCCGGACTCTCCAAACTTCGGGGCCCATTGGATGAAGGCCCCCGTCTCCTTCAGTAAAGTCAAGCTCACAAACAAACTGAACGGCGGGGGGCAGGTAAACAAACAGCTTTACATGAGGAAATGAAATAGAAACATCCGACTTTAAAAACTTGAACTCCTTCATTTGGCTTTTTCCTTTAAAGATCATGTTAAATTCTTTGCACAAATACGAGCCACGCATCCATATCGTGCGTGTTGGAGGCCCGCGGAGGATGATCACCAGCCACTCCTTCCCAGAAACGCAGTTCATTGCTGTAACAGCATATCAGAACGAAGAGGTCAGTGACGCTGCAGGCTTTTCATCCCATTTCACTGCTGTTAAATATTTAATAAATATGGATGCTGCTGGTGTGACGTGTGCGTGCGTAAAAGACGCGCGTAATTTGGGTGAATCTGACCGAAATGCGTCTATGTTGTTGTTACAGATCACCTCTCTGAAGATAAAGTATAACCCGTTTGCCAAAGCATTTTTAGATGCAAAGGAGAGGTGAGAGTGAGTTTTATTTTACAAACACGTCAGTGTAAATAAATGTTTCTAGTGGAAGTGAAGAAGTTCTGATTTTTGGCAGGAGTGATAACAAAGACACGAGGGAAGATTCCAGTGAAAACCATCAATCTGGATACTCTCAGTGTAAGTTTCAAACTATTTCTAATTCAGCTTCCTGTTCAGACTGGTAAACATGCTAATATCATGTCTCTTCTCTGTGGAGCCAGTGGGCAGCTGGTTTATTTCAGGAACGAGCCCCCTCTGCCCCCCCGCCAGCCCGCACGGCCAGTTCGGGAGTCCCATCTCGCTCTCACCCTCCCACGGCTGTGAGCGCTACTCGTCCTTGAGGAACCACCGCTCTGCCCCTTACAGCAGCCCGTACCCCCATCGCACCAACTCACCCAGTGAGTGTCTGCCTCCACCTCTTCATACACCCCCCCCCCCTCCCCCCAACTGTTAAACAAAATGCTGCTGAGAAGGGAATGTTTTACATTCCTTCAGCTTTTGTGTGAGTGGAGCCACAGGGCAGTAAACGGTTTGCTTTCAGACAAGGAGTGTGAGATTCAGCTCTAATTATCAGATCAGAAATAAAGTGAAACCACTAAACTCCTGTTCCTGTTTGTGCTCCAGCTGGATACTCTGACAGCTCCTCCACCTGTCTGTCGATGCTCACCAGCCACGATAACTGGTCCAGCCTTCAGATGCCGACACACTCCAGCATGATGCCCATGTCCCACGGCTCCGGGGCCAACTCCAGGTTTGAGTTGTCTCTTTTTCGATAATAACCTCAGAAACGAACAAAACCAAAGTCAAAGTTTAAGATTTTAACAGTTAAATCACTTTTCAACTTCACTTTTTAACACTTGAATTAGATTTTAATGCAAACATGCCCCTTAAACTCCTATAATCATCTATCTGTTACCATGACAACCTAAATAACATTTCTTCATCTGTATGTTTAATGTGCCATCATCTCAAAGTAAATATGAAATGACAATATGCATGTTGTAGATTACAGATTATCAGATTATTTCTGTTACTGTGTGTAATTCAGCAGTTGGATGACGGAGGTTTTGTTTTTTTTCTGCAGTCAGTACACCAGCCTGTGGTCTGTGAGTAACTCTGCCGTGACCCCAGTGTCCCAGAACGGGGGGATTAACAGCTGCCTTTCCTCCCAGTTCTTCCGAGGATCCAACAGCCACTATCCAGCACTGTCCCACTCAGTCACAGCGCCTCCTTCTGGCTCCCCCATGTATGACAGCAGTCCAGCCACAGAGGCACAAGATGCAGCTCAGTATGATGCCTCGCCTCATGGACGACTGCCTTCAGCCTGGACTCCTGTTACACCTCCATCCCTTTGATGGATGCATCAGTTAGCAATCTTGTATGCAGGACATTTAATCTAATGAGAGACCCCCTCCCCCCCCCTTATTGCAAGACTTTTCTACTTTTCAGCAGTTGCTAATGGAACCAAACAGAGGATCAAATTAGCTTCAACAGAAATATATTAATTTAGAGTAGAAGTGTCGATCTGATCTGTTTTCATCTGCTTATATTAAGCACAATTTCATACCAGTGAGGAACTAGTGTGTGTCTGAGAATTGCATCAAATATAATTTATGGTGTAAATGAAGAAGGAATTGGAATTTGTGGGCTGTAAATACATCAAATGTTTGTTTGTGACAACGTTCGAGATTATGTGTCTTAAAGGAAAGTGAGAGGAATAAATATCAGCCTTCTGCTATGCAGATACTACACAAAGTTTCAATAATAAAATAATCTCACCTGTCTCTTTGAAGTTCTTTACTTCCTGCAGCTCAATGGGCACAACACGCTTTTTTTATTCTAATTTCATCCCACTAAGCAGCTTTACATCTCTGTAAAAGCATAAAGCTACAGTAGCTCCAATTATTCAGTTGTTCCATGTGATAAATTAGTTTTTCCTCATCTGTGTCTTTGTGGCATGACATGAGTCCTTGTTTTGTTTTAATTTTAATGGATTTAATAGAACAAACTTATTTTGTCTGTCAGAAGGGAGAGCAGATACAATCAAGTCAAGTCTCATAACTGAAAACTAAGAAGAGCGACTCTGGTCCACCTTAAAAATGGGCCTGATTATTTGTGCAATCCCATTTTAAAACATTTAAAAATATGTAGATTTTAATCAATATACAAATATCTTTGTTCCATCAGGGAGCTGATAAGTGACTGAAACCCTTTGTACGAGGAAAAATTGGGTGAAACTTGATTTTCCTACAGATTCTCAAGGAAGTAACAAGGAACTGAGATAAAATTCAGGCATGTTTGCAGAAGCAACTTCTCGACTGACCTGACACATAAACAGCGTGTTACCATGAAAACACACATGAGGTGAAATGATTCTGGTTTACTTTCATCTCTATTTCTCTTTTAGATTTTAGAACATTTACAAGCATGTTGTAATCTTTTTATTATCTAATTTCATTTTTTGTACCATTTTGCCCTTTAAAAACTCTTTAAAAATCATCATTTGTCATGGTTTTAATGCAGAAAATGAAAGGAAAAAAAATTGTTGAACAATAATTTAATTAGGAAAATAAAAAGCTAAAAACTTACCAAAAGTCAAAGCATGAGACGATCAGAGAACAGAAGAACTACTGAGTGAATGTAGTCAAACACAAAGAGTCTGAAAACAGGAAAGGCAGTGATTAATGATACAGTAAAGTAATTAGCAAAATAACATTTTTATGAACATGTAATAAATTTCATAGGATTTGTGAATTTTGTTTAAGTGATTCATTTTAAAATGTAATTAAGGATTTTTCTCTTTATATCGGTTTCTATGAGTTTCATCATAAACATTTTGGAGTTATGATCCTGCTAGTTTCAGTAATTCATTACAAAAACCTCATGCTATGTAAGTCGATATGGAGGAATTCCTTAGTTTATGACCTATTTGATTCAATAAGTCATGTTCAAAAAAGGGTTTTAATGAATGGAAGGTTTTTTTACTGGAGAATCTCTGAATCAAGCAAGAGTTCAAGCATCTTGTTGTTTTGATCAGGACTGATGGATGGATGGATGGATGGATGGATGGATGGATGGATGGATGGATGGATGGATGGATGGATGGATGGATGGGTGGGTGGGTGGATGGATGGATGGATGGATGGATGGATGGATGGACGGACGGACGGACAGATGGTTTTGCTGCTGTTTGTGACAGAGGGGCTGTCATGACTCATGATCCTTGTACGGTTTCTCTTTCTTTCACTTTACAGGATACTTTGTTCTGTTTTTAGAACATTTGAATCTAGATGAAACTCAGCATCCCTAATGTCAGCAAAAACTTCACAGCATTACTGATAAGGAACATGTGACACAAATATTTTACATCTGGGAGCAGAGAAAGTGTGAAAAGGAGCATTATGTCTGAAGTGCAGCAAGGCCAGGCGAGAAGCACAAGAGCCCATTCAGCACCAGAGGATCAAGGTCAGTGTGTAAGGACATCATGTCATTCTCCCCCACATGCAGACTGGCAGAATGAAACAGAACACATCCAAAATTAAACACATCTTACACTCATCTATCTATCTATCTATCTATCTATCTATCTATCTAGCTATCCATCTATCTAGCTATCTATCTATCTATCTATCTATCTAGCTATCTAGCTATCTAGCTATCTATCTATCTATCTATCTATCTATCTATCTATCTATCTAGCTATCTATCTATCTATCTATCTATCTATCTATCTATCTATCTATCTAGCTATCTAGCTATCTAGCTATCTATCTATCTATCTATCTATCTATCTATCTATCTATCTATCTATCTATCTATCTATCTAGCTATCTATCTATCTATCTATCTATCTATCTATCTATCTATCTAGCTATCTAGCTATCTATCATCAACGTCATCAAGTTGTGAAAATAAATCGTTTCAGATTTTAAGACCTAGTTTTTTATGTTTTACCCTTTTTATTATCATTAATATGTGTAAAAAAAGCAAGAAGTGAGAAAAGAAAATGGGGCACTTATCAAAAAAAAAAATCTATATAAGCCAGTAAGGCTGGGTATTTCTTTAAGCCTAATAATCCCATTATGATCCCAATGAGGGGGAAAAAAAGAGAAAGAAAAAAAAAGCTCTCAGTCAAAGCAGGGAGCATTGACGCAAGCATGTCTTGACGTCAGTAGCTGCAGCAGTGAATGAGGGATGGGAAGAGGGGTTGTGGGAGACAGAAAGGCGTGCTCGCATTCAGAAAATACCACCAAATACCAGCGTAAAGTGCATGAACGCGACTGCATTTTATTGCAAGGAATCGAGTTTGTGCGTGTGTGTAAAAATAAAAACAAAAGTAAAACCTCCGCCACGACATCCAAGCTTGCACATTTGGGCGAAACAGTATAGGGAAATCTAAACCAGATGTAGTAAATGGAAAGCGATTCCCTGACCCGGGGTGTTCATAAATAAATCAGCATACGGGAGAATAAAGAGCTCAGCTGGGGTCAGGCATCTATCTGCGTCTCTGCTGACAGCAAAATGAATGTGTCACGACAACAGCTCATCTGAGATGGTTACTGTAGAATTGTTTAATCGAATAACTCCCACAAACTCGCGCTGCTGTAGTCAGAAATGTTTCCTGCGTTCAGAACTGAATGAAAGGAAAAACTGCCATCAAGCAAATTGTAAGCGCCAGACAAGTGGCGTCATTCCCTCCTTTGTTGTACGCACAAGACTCTCCTGCTGCATTTATTCAAAGCTTATTCTCAAGTTGCTTTGTGGCTACTGCACACAAGAGAAAGAAAACCTGTTCGTCCAAGTCTGGTTCTCATAACACAATGCTTATTTGTTCTATTTATGCCACTACGACACTTGGATTGTTTGTGCAAGACGAGTCACAGACAAGTAGAGAGTTTTCTACTTGTTGGACTGATGGTGATCTAACTGCCTCTCAGCCTCTCAGTAAACTGACTCTAGTTTTATGCTGGAATATTCCGATTTTCAATGATGTCTGGGAGCTTTTTCTACCAGCAGCTTGGCGTGGAAGTCAAAGTGACAGATGCTTCCACTTCAGCGTGGAGACTACGTCGTGATATTCTCCGTTTACACTGGCCTTTACTCTAGAAGCTACCTAAGAGTTCCCGTTGTGTCGACAGTGCGTCATTCCTGATAAGACGGGGTCTGACGTCGCCGGACGGCATTCAAGCAAATGGAGAAAAAAAGCAACTCGTAGATTTTTGAAGTCTAACGTGATTTTTTTTTTTTTATCCGGAGTGACGGACATCACTTTTTTTTCTATCCAAACGTGGATCAACAAGTTGCTCTCTGTGCGTAATTTCCACCAGATCAAGAGTTCAAGCCGTAATCTGCGAAACACGTGATCGACAAAAAAAACCCCACTTCAGCTGCAAATCATTTCATCAGACTAGGACAAAAAAGAAGCCGTCCTGAAAAATCATCTCGGACGATCACTTCGGGATTGGAGAGCTGATCGGTTTCATGCGTCGATGCGTCTCCGCCGGCCGACACTTGGTAACTTTGCGCTCACAGCACGCTGAAAGAGGCACCGAACAGAGACGGGATCTTAATGAATGCGGCGGAGGTCTCTTCCTATTTCTCTTCTCGATTCCCCAAGACTGTTGAATGTGTTTTATATCCCGCCGGTTGAGTGTCTCACATTATTGGCAAATATAGCTATCGATTCATCAATCTCCAGATATCGGGAGTAGCAAATGTCGAAGAAACGGAAAAGTCCTTGTGATCAGAACACACAAGAACCGCCGCCAGCAGGAAGCAGCCAGCAAGGTAGGAACCATACAAAGTCCAAAATGATCGTTTGAGAGGGGAACTAATGCCAGAGCGCATGTGTGACGCTAGCTGGTAAATTCCTTTATCCACAGTAAGTATTTCTCTGTACTTTCATAGTAGTTTGGGGGGGTCAGAGGTCGTGTTCTCGCAGGAGTGATGTAACTGTATTAAGTACTAAAGAAAACATTACAAATACACAAGTTTCTCTTTCTCTAGGACTGAACTATGATGTTAAATAATTTCATTGTCATGCTTAAATTTGTCACAAAATTAGTTAAAAATAATGTCTAAAATAGATTAACGACTAAGTATATTGTGTTTTATGATCCTTGTAAAATCAAAGAATTGGTGCCTGTTTAGTTTCTTATAGGGGAGAGATCAGAAACTCATCCTGAATTCATTATTGTCTTTAAATCAGAGATCAGAAGATATTTCTGAAGTACTTTTCCTTCCCTGTTCATCCCAGTCACTATAAAGAATTATCAGTATTTTTATCTGTAGAAAATAATTTGTGTGGCTGCGGATTACTTTCTTATAATCTCCTCTTAGTCTCGATTGGAATCCCATTTTGTGCGACAGTAGCTTTGGTTGAACTTCAGCTGCAGAAAGGATCCCAAATCCAAAGTGCGTCTAGAAAGTTCTAACAGATAGATGAGCATGGTCACCACAATTCTCTCTTGTTTAATTAACACTTTATAGTTCCTAAATCGGATTATATGCACAAAAATGGTGCTCTAGGTTAGTCTATTGTTCATTTTCACTCATAGTGTGACAGAGGAAAAAAAAGTTTTTTGAACCCTAATTATTTTCTTTCCTAATTCTAAACCAAATCTTCTTAAAGAGGCCCTTCATTAAAAACAGTTTTTCTGAGGTTTCTGTTGAATATTTTAGCTCCACAGGTGTTCTTACCTACATACTGGATATGAAAACAGGTCAACAACTTCTCTTTCAGTTTTTATCTCTCAAACGACGCAGGTGGCGATAAAACCCGAGTTCTCCCGAGTCCGAACGGCCTGTATCTGTTTCATCACAACTCCTTTGTTCATTAGTATTCATCAGCTCCCGCAGTTGAAACCATGCCTAGCATGCTGCTGGCTAAAAGCTGTAGCATAAGATGTAGCAAACAGGAAGAGAGAACGTCTGCTGTTGCCATGCACAGCGGGGCAGGAAACAGTATTCTTTGCTCTCATAGGCTAGTTTGTTAGCCAATCAGAGTCCAGCAAATTTGAACAATAAATATGAACGAGCTGCTGCCGAAGCCTGACGGAACGAGCCGGAACCACCCAAATTTTAACACAGACAGATTGAAAGGTCTGGTAATCAGTGTTTCCTGACATTTTTTAGATATAAAATGTTTCATATTACTGGTTAATACTTAAGAAAAAACCACAAAGTCCTGAAATGTGTATGAAATGGCCTCTTTAAATAAATGTTCACTAGATAAACTGAAGAACAAACTAAAAACAAACTCACAATCAAATTGTGCTCGTCAGGTCACTGTGAGATTAAACACCATGTGGCATATGGAAGTCTTAATCCAGACACGGGGATGATCACAGACTTAAATTAATATATGAATATGATCTAAAAATATATATTTTTAAATTGGTATGGCTTGAAATGTTTGTTGTGTTGTTCCTGCTTTATTTGGTATTTCTGGATTTACATCCATCAGCTGTGCAGCTGCTACAGTGTGATGGTACAAACATGTCAGAGATCAGTAACAGCATCACATTAAAACAGGGACTCGTACCTGTTTGTATGAATTGTACAATGGAAACTGCTTGGGTGAAAACAACATATTTTGCGTTATTTTTTGGATAAAATTGCAGTTTGAAATTGATCAATAGTGTTTTATTATGTTTACATGAAGAAAAATATTGCACCTCCATGAAGTATTTCTAACATGTTTTCCATTGATTTTTTTATACTTCTACCACATGTAAAAAGAAACAGAGATAAAACAGAACTTCTAGAAACTGTCAAACCATAATTAATATGTCTCAAATTAGATTATAAAATATGACACAAGTCCTTCGTATTTACTTCTATTGGTTGTATTTTTACAGAAGACATCTCACAGCTGAAACTGGATCACAGTGGTTGTTTAGAGAACATGAGATGCATTTACTTTACAAACAAAATCCTTCTAAAATCTCAAGGGAGCCAATGCAAAGAAGCACAATGTGGTTTCAGCTGAATGTGCTGATTAGCAATCAAGCTAGGTCAAGAAACCAACGACTAGTTCAAACCAAAATACGGAGTATTAAATGGTTTGTTGACAAAGTAAATATAGAAATAAAGCAATTTTTTCTAAGTCAGCAAAGGAAGGAAGCTACTTAACCTTCAAGACTTTCACCTGGAAAAAATGGCATTAAATTGTTCCAAAAAGGTAAAAGTCAGTAAGGATTTGTTTGTTTGTTTTTAAAGATAGTGCCAGATCACAACTGAAAGAAGCACAAAGGTCACAAGAGTCTAAACAATAATACTTTCCTCTTTTGGTTCTTGAAAGAAAGATCTAAATTTACATTGAGGGAGTAAATTAGTGTTTAAAAGCAGGTGTGATTGTTGGTTAATTAGCTCAGGTGTGAGACAACAAGCAGAAAGCAACAAGCCAGGGAACAGAAATACAGTTATGCCGCTTTTCCACCGACAGAACACGGTGCGGCTCGGTTCACTTTAACCCCTTGCGGACCCTTTTCCACCGCCTTTCTCGGGTCTTAACTACTTCATTCCGCGCCAACCCGGCCTCTTTTTTCAGACCACCTCCTCGGTGGTCCGACGCGGCCCAAAGCGGGCCCACACGCCCACCTGTCTACTGATTGGTCCAGTAAACTGCTACCAGGGACACGACTACCTACGTAGTGGTAGCCCCTGATTGGCCCGGCTGTGTGTGGTGTTCACGTGGTGTGATATAGAAGCGCTCCCGCAAAAGACTTTAAAATAAACTCCCAGCAACCATACAAATATTTTATTTTAAAATACAATTGACTTTGGACAATGGCGACTTCCTCCACAAGAACCAAAAATCAAACCAACCAAAATGAACCACAGACAGAGTGCAAAGTACAAAAACACACATATATCCGCCATTGTTGTTGTTGTTTCATGCGCTGTGACGTCGCGGACAAAGACTTTTGCGCGCCACTTTTCATAGCCAGATGGGCACGCCCATATCCCCACTTACGTCCGCTTTATGTTTCCACCACCTCAAGCAAGTTGATCCGCGCTATACTGTACCGCTCTCAAGCGCGCCGTGCCGATTTGTCGGTGGAAAAGTGGCATTAGACATCATGAATATGGTTGCCAACTCCCTGAAACAAAGTAAGGGACACCTCGCTGGCGGGGCCGGCCAACCGGATTGCCTTCACCCTTCCTGGCATGATGAATTTTTTAGCCCTTTTTGTGTATGAAATTATTTTTTTTAACTACTCATGTGTAAGTGTGCTGTCAGCTCATTGGTCACAGAGCAGGAGAGAGCCTGGGAATAAGTTTACCTTATATTTTCATACAAAGCGTTAACATTTTACAGACTAATTTTGATTCTCACGGTAATACGGGACAAAGTGCGTCCCTTTTCAGCTCAATACGTGATGCGTACTTTTGTTTCTAAATACAGGACAATTTCATTTTTCAAGACACGGTTGGCAACCCTAATCATGAAACAAGCACAATAAACACCAGTTTTTAAAAACAAAGTAAAATTAGCACATGGTCATAAGCCTTCGCCAAGTCCACAAAATACATGTGAACCGAAAAGGCAAATTCCCACGAGCCCCTCCGAAACTCCTTGTGGGTAAAGATCTGGTCCACTGTCCTCGACCAAGGTGAATGCCACACTGCTCCTCCTGAATCTGAGGTTCAACAATCAGTCTCCTTTCCAACACACTGGAGTAAACTTTCCCTGGGAGGCTGAGAAATGTGATCCCACCCCCGGCAGAACCAGTGTTAATTTTGTTGATGAGATATATTCGTAATTTTTTCATCACAAATGTATTTTTACAGATGAAAGACAAACAAATTAAAAAAAAATGGATAAAGATGAAAACAGTGACAAAAATGATCAACATTTTAATCATTTTTGAAAATAAAGTCAGGTTTAACAACTCTGAAATCTGAGTCCAGCCCACTGTGAGCATGTGAGTCAAATCTGAGTCCATGAAAAGTTGATGCTTCCAGGAGTTTCCACATATTTCCCGTAGTAGAAACATTTATAAGCTGTCTGGCGTGCTCACAGCTGATTTGGTTTAAATATCATAACATCACATTTATTATCTCAGTCGAAGTGATGTCTGCAAATCTGTAAATTGTTGACTACAGGAGTGACTCAGCTGCGGGTGCACTTACAGCATGCGCGCCTGATGCACAAGCTTACCATTAAAGGGCAACGCACACCTAAACGCAACGCCTGGCACCGCGTTTTCTGACGCACGATAATGGCGCGCGTCAAATTACACCAGATCGCCGCTAAGCCGGGCGTCATTTTCAATTTTAGTGCTAATTATTTTGGTGGTATTAGGTTTGAATTATTATTAGGTTTGAATTATTAGATATAACCAAGATGAACGAATATGAACGAAAATTGTCTGCTAGCTTACCAGAACATTCAATTTCAGTTGAAATTGCCCTCCAGGCTATTTCTTTACGGACATTGTCCTTATAATGAGGAGGTTGGGGGTTGTAGAGCTCTGGGTACTTCTGCACTTCAGTGATTAGACGCTCCTCGTCCCATCATTGAGAGTTTTTTTTACAGTCAAATAGTGCCGCTAAGTGGTTAAGGTAGGAGATGTAGGAGACGCCCGCTTTAAGAAGCGTAGAAGAAGAAACTACGGGTGCTCGATAGGGACTTCTCCAGTCGCAGCGCCACGTCTGAATTCAACAGATTCTAATCGATGCGCGGGGTGAAGCGTTGTCGCGCATCAAGGCATTTTTTGGTGAGGGCGCTCTCATAGAAAATAATGATGTTGCATCTTTTGCCGCGCGTCAAGGCGTCTAGGTGTGCGTTGGGCTTAAGGCTGCTGTTACGCGTTTGGCCTGACGGGGCGATTGCGAGCCAAAAAATTTCAAACTGCTTACAGCAGCTTTAAAGGTAAATTCACGTTACAAGACGTTACCTAACCCTTGTAACGAATTTGAATGTTAGCAATAGATGAAGAAAGTTAGGGACGAATTTGGACCACAACAAAATTTTACATGCAACTTATTTTATTGTTTAGTAACAACAGCAACAATAAACAGGTTTATCGCTTTTGTATGATTATAGTTCTTGACATTCGAGCGTTTCTCCCCATGATTTATACATTGCAGAAAAAAAATATTTTTATTAATTATACAGATTATTTTTCTGTTAATATTGAGAGACACAATTTCTGATCTGACAATGTCTGTTTTTATTGTCCACTGGACAATATATTTGATTTAAAAAAAAAAAAAAACGTAATAAAGTGTGAAATGCGTATTTTTTTTTTTTTTTTGTAATTTAAATGTTATTTATTATTAGTTGCGGGTAGCATGGTTTAAGCCCTGTACATTATATTATAGTTCAAAATAGATGTAGTTTTCTTTACAGAAGTGGAAAATTATTGCAGAAATTATTAGACAATATTATTTGTATTTCAGGTGACTAAAAATAGACTAAAACTGAAAAAAAAAACAATTACTAAATATAGACTAAAATGAATTTTATTCTAAATACTTAGACTAAATTTCAAATTTCTTGTAAAATTAACACTGGTTGGAACACACTGTGCGGTTCCTTTTTTTTTGTATATTGGGACAACCACCCCAGTCTGCCACTCCAGAGGTGTTGTCCAAGTCCTCCATGCAACATTGAAGAGGCGTGTCCTCCATGAAAGCCCCACAACATCTAGAACCTTCAGCATCTCAGGGCGAATCTCACCCTGGCACCTTCCTGCCAGGCAACTTTTTAACTACTTCAGCATCCTCTGCCAAGGCGATGGATTCGATTCCTCGGGCTCTGCCTCCACAGTGGAGAACATGGTGACCGGGTTTAAGAGGTCCTCAAAGGGCTCCTTTCACTGTTCAACAATATCCCCAGTCTGGGTCTTCAGTTCCCCACCCAAACCAAACAGTCTGAGACGGGCTTTCCCGTTCTGACCAAAAGTCTTTCTCCATGGCCTCCTCAAATTCTTCGTATGCTCCTGTTTTAGCTTCTGTTAGAAGCTGCTGTCCTTCAAGCCACATGGTACCTGTCAGCCGCTTCAGGAGTCCTCTGAGACAGCCAAATCCCAAAGGTTTCCTTCTTCAGCTTGATGGCCTCCATCACCTCTGGTGTCCAACAACGGGTCTTCTGGTTGCCGCTATGACAGCCACAACTCCTGAGAGCCACATGTGAAATGCTGGAAAAACTCTCCAGGAGGTGTGAGTTAAAGGCTTCCTGGACAGAGGTCTCTGCCAGATGGTTCCAGTTCACCCTCACTGCTTGTTTGAATTTACCAGGTCTGTCTGGTATCCTCCCCTGCCATCGGATCAAACCCACCACCAGGTGGCGGCCACTTGACTAATCCGCCACTCTCTTTACCCGAGTGTTCAACACAAGGTCTTCGGCCTGATGATACAGTTATGAAATCGATCAGCAATCTTCAGCCCAAAGTAAAATAAAACAATAAAAGAAGACAAACATTGTTACTAATCTACCTAATAAACACCAACAACAAATAATATATTCATCTATAAAATACATGGTATTTATGTCTTTTATTACACCAAAACAAGCTTATAGGTAGCTGAGGACTTTAAACAAATAATTCTTTGTGCCTCAGAATTGCTACTAAAATTCAACCTGTTTGCAGTCTTTGTGTTTATTTATGCTCGTGCCAAACTGAGAGTTTCTCTTGGCTTCCACAATAAAGAACCAGGAGCTTCCTTCTCCTACTGTGCCTGGCATCTGTGACTACACCCACTGAACCCCTCCCACTTAAGTTTTTGCCATCCTGAATGTTTTTAATGCAGGTTTTCTAGCAAACCATTAAAGAAATCTGAATCAAGTTTAATTCTGATTAGTGAGAAAACCAACAACAAAACAATCTGATGTCTGAGAGTTTTGAACAGCCCCCTTCTGAAACCAGAGTAAAAGTTCTTACAAATAAAAAAAAAGCTTCTGTGAGGATATTAAAACAGGAAACTGTATGTAGATCAGCGTGGCGCTGTTATCCGCTTCATTCACTCGAGCGTCTCAAACTCGTGTTTTCTCATGTAGATGGATTTTGTTTGTTCTGATGTCCAGAGTGAGGCCAGGAGAGGAGCAGCAGAAAACAGGGGCATTGAGATTTATATGCGGGCAACAAAGCGGTTTTTGTCTTTGCAGCCTGGACATGTCAATTACAGAGCCACTCCTGGGTGCCCACTCCAGACCTCAACCCACCAGTCCCCACCCACAGCTGGTTAACATCCCTCCAACATTACCATCTGGCTCTTCCAGTTACCGTTTGATGCCAGTGTGAAGCTTGGCACAGAATTTAATGTACATGTACCGGCTACTCCCGTTTCTCAACAACAAGAACAAATGTAATACATAAAGCATGTGCATGTTTAGCTTAATTTATTTATTACAAACTAAAGATGCAAAAACATGAATCCTTGAGGTATTAAACCAGATTTAGTAACTAGCAATATATATGTAGCAGTTCAGCAAAAGGAAGCAACAGAAGTGAATTTAAAGTATAAATACATGTCCATTCATCTTATTTTTTTTATTACACTTCACCTTAGATGCAGGTACAGCTCAGAGGACACCTGACTGTCCTGTGAGCTGGTTTCTCTTCACAGATTTAACTAAATCTTTTCCTCAGTATCATAAACATCTAAAACTCCTCAGCATAGCCTCTTGTGAACCTCTTTGGTTGTCCACTCAGATCTCAGTAACCTTTATCCTCTTAGTCTTGTTTTACATACAGAACATTTTTCATGATATTTTGTTATGTGAGAGCTACAAGCTTTACGTTTTATACAGTTAGACACTAGGTGGGGCTAAAGTATCAAGATCAGCCTTAGAAAATGCCCACAGAAAGATCCGAGCTGAAAATTCACACATATTATGATTGTATTTTTAATAATAATAAGTTTCCAGACTTGACAATAACTGCGAAAAGTTGACATATAATTATAGATTTTTATAATAAATTCAAACAAGGATTCAGTAAATAAGTTGCTGTATATGAAAACAAGTATTTTCTTGTTTTATTGAAATAACATGACAACATTTTTTTTTTTTTTTAGTTCGACTACAATCCTAATGAAGTTTAAACAGTTTTAAGATGGAGCAGTGAAATGGCCTTTAAAGTGCATCAAGTGACAATTAAAAAAAAAAAAACGGTAAAGCAGAAGTAAAAGGCGAGGCTAGTGTGTGTGTGTGTGTGTGGGGGGGGGGGGGTTGAGCTCATGAATGGACTGAGTTCTGTTATCAGTAAACGGGCAGACCTGATGTCTGGCTGCTTGACTGTCTTGGCGTGTGTTGATGTCTGCTGTTCAGAGAGATCAGCGAGTTTGTACGTCAGCACCCATATTTCCCACCTCTGATTCATACAGACTTTGTTTGGTTTCTGATGAGGGCTGCAGGCAGTCAGCTGCTGTTCATCCCAATCAATATCCAAACATCCAAATCCATTCTCTCACTTTTTAAGGGATTTTTCTTAAAAGACTAAAATCAATTTATAAAGACTCCAACAACACATGGTGTTTTATCTTTTGGATCAGATCTCTGTGTTTTTAAAGAGGCCCTTCCATTAAAAACGGTTTTTCTGAGGTTTCTCTTGAATATTTTAGCTCCACAGGTGTTCTTACCTTCATAGTGGGTGTGAAAACGGGTCAACAACTTCTCTCAGTTTTTATCCCTCAGACTACGCAGGTGGCGATAACACCCGAATTCGAACGACCTGTACTTGTTTTGTCACAACTCCTTTGTTGGTTAGTATTCAGCAGCTCCCACAGTTGAAACCACGCCTAGCATGCTGCTAGCTAAAAGCTGTTTGCATAAGACGTAGCAAACAGGAAGACACGACGTCTGACGCTGCCATGCGCAGCGGGGCAGGAAACAGTATTCTTTGCTCTCATAGGCTAGTTTGTTAGCCAATCAGAGTCCAACAAATTCGAATAATGAATATGAACGAGCTGCTGACGAAGCAGTCTGACGGAAACCGCCGAATTGTCTGTTAATCAGTGTTTCCTGATGTTTTTTAGATATAAAATGTTTCATATTACTGGTTAATACTTAAGAAATAACCAGAGTCCTAAAATTTGTATGAAATTGCCTCTTTAACATACTTATTCTCCAATAAGACAAAACAGAATCAAACAAAATTCCTAGCTAATTATTACAAATAATATTTTATTAAAAAAAACAACTTTAAAGAAAATATAAGTATTTTAATAAATCTGCTATGCAAATACAAAAAAAACCTCATTATTGATCATATTATTGTGTTATTATTATCCATGACATGTTTTACATGTTTGTGTTTATAAAGCAGTGCGGCTGCATCATGAAACCCTGCAGCAGGATGCTCGTCATCTGTAAAGGCAGCAGTAACGCAACATTGTGTGTGTGTGAGTGTGTTTCAGGGTGGAGAGCAGAGTAACGGTTTGATGGGGAGCTGATGAGGTCATGGCTCATGGTTCCTGCCTGCGTCATCACATATAAGATGTTTCCTGCAACCAGTACTGCAGCTGATGCTCTTTTGTCACAGCACTGAGGGGGAAAAATGGGAAACACGTTTTTAGGGACCACGTGTCAAAAAAAGAAAAATCATTAACACACTGTTTACTGTGAAACATTTCGGCTGTCATAAGCAAAAGTTAAAGACACATATTATCGCAGGATTGCACGGTGAAGCGTTTTGCACGGCTGCATGACGTCAGCAAAGTCAACGAGCACCGTTTGTTTTGTTTGTTTGTTTTTTCCTCCCCCTTCCCCCACAGAGCCCTGACCACACGCTCATCATCATAATCATCCTCTAGAACTGCAGACGTAATAATCTAGGTCAGCAGTGGTGCCAACAGTAACACTATCTGCTAATCTAAACAACCAGAATTTACATCTGCAAAGCACATGTTTCTGTGTGTATGTATGGATGTGTGGTTCATTGCACAAAAAGGCAAAAATAAATACATTTTAAATAAGCTAATAAAGGGGGTTCCATGTTTTTTTTTTGATTCTCGATTTTTGCAAAAGAAAAATCTGATTAGTTACAATTCAAAGACACTTAATATGTTTTAAAAATAATAATATAGCCGTAATGTTGTCTCCAGCCAATCCGATACAAAGAAGACGTCTGGTTCAGCTGTTACAATTTCATGTTGCTTCAAGTGTAAAAACTGATAGAAGGAGAATTTTTCTCTGTTTTTTGGTAAAATATGTCTTTTGTTAATTTTTTCCATGTATGGAAACTCAAACTAAAATCTGAGCTTTAGGCTTGAGCTCATTTCCGTGTCAGAGGATGGTGCAGGATATGTGTATAATGCGCATAAATTACATCTTCATGTGTATGCGTGTGTGACAGACGTTCAGGCAGACATAATTTGCGCCAGCTCTGTGATGATAGAGGACATGAGGCCCAAGCGGGTGCTGTGAGTGGCAGTAACAGCATCTCCTGCTCCAGTCTGCCCCATCTCTGACTTCATTGGCTCCGGCTCTGACGCAAATACCCCCCACCACCACCATTACCACCCATCACCACCGCCACCCCGGTGCACTTCTTTCATCACGTTTTTTCGCACATTTTTTTTTTCCTTTTGATTTATGCTCCTTCTGCAGTCCTCTCCAGTGCAACGCTCTACACAGATTCACATTGTATATCTGCAGCACCTGTCTGTTGTAAACAGGCTCACGGGTTCTTTCTTTTATCTGTTACTCGCTGCATATTAATCCTCTTTGCTGATGAATTCAACTGAGTTGTGTCTGTTTCACGGCGAGCCACTGAGAGCCTTACAGATGTTTTATGGCCAACAAAAGATTTTGCAATTTCCTGTTTCAGTCAACTTCTGTATTTAAACATGTTATGAAAATAGTTATGACTCGTGGTGTTTCCTTTACTGCAGCAAAGAGGCATTAGAAGAAAAAAAAAAGGAAACCATATTGCACATTTAGTAGAAACTGTTAATTTTGTAGCTTTTAATTGTTGACTTTTTATGGAAAATATCAATAAATCGAGTTTCAGGTTCAAATGCAGAACCATTGAAAACTGGTGCGTTATATTTACATAGACTCTTCCAGATTGAGGTGATTGAGGAATTTTATTGTTGCACTGATTTTTACAGATCTTTGCTCTTTGTAGTTCCATGTAGCGACAGAGTGACACCAGTCATTCCCTGCAGGAACTAAATCATTACATGCTCAAATCATCAAATTTGCTTTAGAGGAGTAAATAATGAATTATTAACAAATTTAAAAAGTGCATCAGTTTATGAATTATTACATGACATACACTTTTATTAGGTTTTCCTGCTTCCTTTTGCTTTTTTTTAATGATTTCACAACATTACTAGTCTTGAGGTGAATAAAAATCACTGTATAAAACCCACTAATAGTACTTTAAAAAAAACTGATCTATTTGTTTTGAGGCTTTTATTAAAAAGTGTGCTTTTTAATGATCATATGGAATACAGTGAAACTCTATCGGACTCTCCGTGTCTGTGAGTATGTGAGAGTCTGCTGTTGTCGTCAGAGGGTCAGTGTGCTCAGCTTGCTTTGGATGATCCGCTCTGATCACCGACTCGTCCTCTGACTCGAATCCAAAACACAGTTCCATGTAGACGTCAGTATAAAGGCAGAAGCTTCATGTGCATTTAATCTGAGGAACGTTTAAATCTGTCTTGGGGCAAATGTTGTTTATGTGCATTTGCAAGATGGTTTAGTAAGACTTCATATAAAACATAAACATATAAAATGTATATTTTTTTGTTTTTTTACTAATAACATTTTATAAATAAGAGATTGTGATTCAGTTACACAATTAAACCGTTTTCACTCTGTTGTTAACACCAACAGAAACAAATTCATTTTATCACAAATTTTCTTGATTGAAACCTTAAAAATGACCTGACAAACACTTATTCATGGTATTTTACTTAGTTAGTTTTCTCTTTTACCTTTATTTCTCTGTCTTTCCTTCATATTTTTTTCATTGTTATTTCCTTTAAACAGGAAATCAGCCTTTAACATTTCAAAACAAATGATTCTCTTTTTACTCATTTAGTTGCTTCACCTGAAAAATAAATGACACTCTATCACAACCCTTTCTCTTTTTTATAGCTTTAGTCATTGATTCTCTTTGCCAAGCTAATGGCTCCAAAGTGGGGGAAGTATTGACCGGCACACCAGTAAGTCAATCCTGCAGCCTTCAATCACACCCCAAGTTCACCAAGTAAATTACATGACAGAGAAAAAGCAGCAATATTTTTGCCAAAATTACTTGCTTCAAGCTTCCACGTGGTTTTAAAGTTCAGCTTTCACCAAATATTACTGAGCAAAACAATGAAAACTGACGATATACAGTATAAGTGAGTCAGGAAAAACACTTTGTAGAACTCTTAAAGTTCATCTGCTTCAAAAATGTGATTTTTGAGGCTCGAAGATGTTCAAAACTCCGACTGGTCTTAAAAAATCTAAATGTTTTTGGGGTAAGCTGAAAGAATCAATGACAAAAATAAACTACATGGAAATCCAGGGAGACAAACATGTCCAGTAAATATGATGAATAAAATATGTTCTGTTAAGATTCAGGAAATTATTTCTAAACATATCAAATCTAAAAGGAAACGATGAGGCAAAACAAAGAAAATACACAAAGCAAGTTAAATGATAGAGAAGCAGATTGATGTGGATCAGTCAGACGAGTCAGGAGTAAAAATCAGACAAAATCTAGTTACATTTTATTCCTAAAAAAACATGTGTTTGGAAGTCAATTCATATGTATTGAGAAGAAGATAATGATAATGTTTCAGATGTGTTAGGTGAACATTTTTGCGGTAAAAAAATTAACATATTTCATGGATTTAGAAGTTTGAAAGAGTTTAAAACAAGAATCACTTCTCAGAGATTCCTCAATCTGCAGTTTTTTTCTGTGTATTTCTGATTAAATTATTTTTTGACAGACCTTCAAAAACATGCACCTGCTAGCATCTTTAAAATTAAAGGAGGAAGCAGCTGATTCTAAAAATTCTGACACTTTGTTCTGATGCACATGATCTCAAGCTGCTTGGTTTCTTTGCTTCATTAAGATTTAAATCTAAATCAGGATTATTTGACCAAATATGTTACACACACAAGGAAATTGCTCTGGTTCACATTTGCTCTCGTACTTAGAGATACACATGTAGAGATAAATATATTATCAGACACAGTAAACAGACATGACATACAGTTCACAGCATGTGCTACAATAAAAGGCTGATTGGTGTTTGAAGTTTTTTTATACAGATAAAATATATATTTTCCTGATAAAAATAAGTTATTTATTCATTAAAGAGTTACTTGTTTGTTCAACATGGTGATGGTCTGTGGGGAAAAACAGTTTTTATGTCTTGTTTATTTGGTGTACAATGATCTGTAGTGCCGAGCTGAGAGGAGGGGGAGGTGAGATCCTGGGTGAGCCTGCTGATGCTGCCTGACCTTTCCCTGACTCTAGAGGAGTCCAGGTCCTGGATAGGACAGATCAGTACCAGTGATCCTCTCTGTAGACCTTATAGTTCTCTGCAGTCTGTTTCTGTCTAGTTTGGTTGTAGAACCAGACTGTGATGGACCGACATAGACTCGATCTGTAGAAGTTCACCAGCAGCTCCAGTAGCAGGTTAAACTTCTTGAGCTGCTGCTGGACCTTCTTAATGACTGCGGCTATTTTGGCCGATTTGGGTGATTGTGGTCTACAGAAACCTGAATGTGTCAACTATAGTTACAGCTGTGTTGTGTATGATAATGGGGGACAGGGCTCCTCCTGAAGTCCACTGCTATCTCCACAGTTTTTACAGTGTTGAGCTCTAGATGGTTCTGACTGCAGAGGACCAGCTGTTCCATTTCCTGTCTGTAAGCAGACTCGTCTCGTCCCCGATGAGGCCGATGACCGTCGTGTCATCTGCAGACTTCAGGAGTTTAACAGATGAATCACTGGAGGAGCAGCTAGTTGTGTAGTGGGAGAAAAACGGGGGGACAGGACACATCCCTGGGGGGCGCCAGTGCTGATGGTCCGGGTGCTGGATGTTATTTTCCCCAGCTGCTTCCTGTCAGAAAGTTTGGGATCATCTGACAGGTGGAGTCTGAGAGAGAGCTGGGACATTAACACAGTGTTAATCTTACATCTCAAGTTAAAGTTAGGAAACTCTGGAAATAATCAGGTGTATTTATCAGCGTTGCAACAATAACATCAGCTTCATTATAAAAAAAGGTTTATATCAAGATCATTTATTTACTTTTTTTCTGCTGTATTTGTACAAAACTATCCTCAAATTTGAAGCTTCTGTTTTAGTTTTTACGTCTGTTGTCTGTTACATTCTTTTATTATGAGCTCAGCACACAAGACAAACAGGTTTGTGCTTTTTATTAGTGAACAAACAGTCTGCCTCCCACCTGTGTCCCAATTTTCCGAGTCCACCGCTTTCTTTGGCGCTCGCTTCCATTAAACGTGTGCTGTATAGAATCACAGCAAATCAAAGTTTAGTTCAGCATCAACTTCACTTTTTTCTTTAAAAACTGCAAACGCATCAAAAACTATAAATGTACAAAATCAGAGCAACATTTATTTTAGAGTAACCGGTGCATCCAAAAAAAAAACTATAAGATGCAAGTGTCCATGTAAAAAGAGATTCTAATCATTTTACTAAGTTTTACATTTTATTATGACATCACACACAATCATGAGAAAAGTCCATCCGTCCAATACGTCCTCTTTTCTCCCCATTTTGGGCTCAGCTGCCATTTTCTGTGAGAACCAGCAGCAACAATGGACTGATTTAACTAACAAGCTTCGAACTAATGATGGAAATACTTCAGTGTGCAGGGAGCAGAAAAACTAGTTGGCAGACAGCTTTAACAAGTGTGAATAAGTGAGGTGAGACCCCGAGCTGTTTACCTCCAAACATTTCATGCACTTCAATAGGATGCATTTTTACACGTTTTGTTTATGTGATCAGCTGATCTGATGGTTTTGAAAATCAATCTAATGACTCTCTGATCATTTTATGTATTGTTTAACTGGTTAAATTGCGTCAAACAGAAGAGAATAGAATTGTTTTCTTGATTACAGCAGTGCAACAAATAGGTGATAATAATTATTGTTTTAAATAATTTGGAATATGATTTTTTTTTTCACAATAGATTAGAAATATGAATTTGCCCATGCAGGGAATTTGTCTGTAACCGTTCCGCAACTCTGAGATACTCCTTGTCTAGATCCCATTTTAATTAAGGGGTTTTTACAAATTAAGAATAGTCACATGACTATTATGTGTTTCTTCTTAATGAGTGAGATTCTTTTCTCGCACTGCAACCGATATTATTCAGTCACTAGCAGGCAAAAAACAACCACCATGTGGCTGTTAACAATGTTTGAAGAGTCGAGAGGAGGTGAATGAGAAAAACAAAGAGATTAATGGGCATCTTGCCTTAATGATGTCTCAGAAGAAAAGAAAAACAGAACAAGTTTCACGATATTAAGTGATAAACAAAGATGACATCTTTTCTCCCGGGACTGAAGATGTCTGAGGGAGAAGCAGACCTTTCCTCTGGGTGCGTCTGATATACTACAGTCTGACGGCGGTGCTTCAAAATGGTAATGATTAAGACGACAGAGGGCAGGTAATGGTGTGCTGTGATTTGTATTTCCATTAACCTAAATTATGCACCTATCTCACATTTGTCTTAATGGATCACAGTGCAGTGACGTCCATTGACGTCACATTTGAGATGAGCCGCATTGCAGTCACATACAAATTTGTGCATAGCAGGCTTTGTGTGGATGTGGACCATTTTTTTTCCCTCTTTCATCATAGATTTTCCTACATACGTGTATAAGAGTAAACAGAGGCAGTTATACACTCTCTGCTTGTTGAACTAGTTACAAGCCAAGCTGTGAAGATGTACATAACTCCCTCAACCCCCCAGGGACCCTGTATTTTCATGGGCCTGCCTCTGACGTCAATGCTCCGGCTGTCCTGTGGATTGTCAGAACAGACTATTCAGTAGGGGGGGGGAGGGGACTGGAAGTCTCTGTAGTGTGTGTCTGCTGCATGTGATGTGTGTGTGCGCCTATCTGTGTGCATGTGATCTGTAAATGTTTCATCTGGGGTCTGTGTGTCGTGCACAAATAGCTTGTGCATCTAAAATGTGCTTAAGAGGATGAGGTGTCATGTAGGGTGTGTATGTTGGGGGGGGGGGGCATTCACACACACGCGTGAAGGTGTGCAGCTCTTACGTGTTTGCAAAAGCAGCCGAGAGGAGAGAACAGTTAAGCGAGGCTGCAAACCAGTCGCCCTTCAGTCAGCCGTTGATCCTCAGCAGGCGATAATAAAGCAACTCGTTCTCAAACTGAACCTTCTGTATGTAACACACACACTCGGTGCTAAAGCAGATACCACTCTAGTTGCCTTTAATGTGTTTCTTCTGCGCGCATCCCATCATATGGATCCATGTATTCTGAATTTAGCTTTAAAATGTGTTTAAGAAACGAGCGTTTGCTTCCTTTTTAAATGATAAAAAATTCAAGCCGGAAAGAGTCATGACATTTATTCTGAAGGGCTCTTGGAATGTGTTGCTAATCTTTTTGATTGTATCGGAGTTACTAAATGAAAGCAGCAAATTTTATTATGCACCTTTTTCTTTGGGTGAAAATGTAATTTCACTTTTTATTTGAACTTAAATGTAATTTGTTTAGTAGATGTGATACTTATATCTGAGCTTGCTATAAAAGCACTTTCAAGCATGTTAATCTAAAGTTAACCCTCTTAAACACATGACTAAATATGAAGATAGTAAAAAAATATTTGTAATTTTTAGGGTAAAATCAAACAAACACAATATCATCAGATATCAGTGTTTAGAATTAAATATCTGAATATTTAATTTAGATTTTGAACTTTTTTCCATGACCTAAAAAGAATAACTTTAAGATTCAACCTTGTCATTCTATACCATAAATAATTTAAACATAAATTGCATAGAAATTAGCAGCAGCAACAAAATTGCCCAACATTTCACTATCTTAAAGAAGCTGCGGTAAAGAATAAATACAATGTAAAGAATTGTCCTGTGTATTTGCAGTAACATATGATTTACTGTATATTATACAGTATTGACACTGTAATCAACAAGATTTTATTGAATATACAGTAAACTACTAGCAGCTGGGTTGCCAGTCGTTTACTGTTTTTTAACAGTTAACTTTATTTACAGTTTTCTACAATTGCAGTATGATATAAAGACAGTATTGCACTGTCCTCATTTGCTTTCTTGATTCTCTTATTACTTTTTAAATTAAAAGTATAATTAAGCTATTACCATATATAGTTAAATATATATGCAGAAGTTACAAAAAAACATAAGGATGATAAGCAATACTACGAATAAAGCATTGTTTTTATATTTTTGGACTGAAATAATGAATTCTGGATTTGCTAATTATGCAAAAGAAGACACCTGAGAAAGGATCAGTTATATGAACAAATGTTTATTGAAAA
The DNA here is from genome assembly GCA_006937955.1 of Pachypanchax playfairii. Classification (NCBI taxonomy): domain Eukaryota; kingdom Metazoa; phylum Chordata; class Actinopteri; order Cyprinodontiformes; family Aplocheilidae; genus Pachypanchax; species Pachypanchax playfairii. Next base: position 1,937,310 of record SSNP01000084.1, read on the forward strand.
ACATGTTATTGTGTTTACTGTGACTGTCTTCTTCTGAATGACTGTCCCTGTCCTCTTAGAGAGAATTTCATTTGTCCACTTTTCTGGGTTTATCCTAATAAAGTGTTTAAAAACCACAAAAGACTTGAGATTAAAACTTTGTTAGAAATAAAACACAGGAACATAACAGGAGAAAATGCTAAAAATAAAAACAAATTTAATATACTATCATTTGTTTTAAGTCACAACAACAAAAGTTACATTATTGTTAGCAGTCACTGTTGCTAAAGAAGTACTGTATGTCTAGCATCAATGCAACAGCTAAAGTCCTTTTTTGCTTTCAAACTGCTGCTTGAAATTTTCAAGGATCCTACTAAAAGTGCAGTGGCTAACTTTGAATTATCTCTTTTTAAAAATATATATATTTCACCTCACCGGAGAACGTGTCCACCAAATGCAGGATTCAGTTCGACGTTTCTCTGAAAGAATAGTCCAGGGTTCACTTCGACATGTGCTCCTCAAAAATACAGCAATATTCTGTTTATGAAGAGGAGCCGGTGCAGATTTTCTACTGGATCTGAGATCTTTCTCAGAATACAATACTGCTTACAGTTTTTTTACAGTATTTTACAGACAAACACCAAATATTGCCCAGAATGCATCGTTTTAAACTGTATTTTACCGTTTTAATAGGAAATTGTGTTTTACTGTTGAATTTTGGCTGTTTTTTGTTTTTTTTCCCAGCATTTTCTAAGAGTGTAAGTGTTTTTTTTAAGGGTGAGAATTTTTGAATAAAAAAAAACAGATTTAAGTTTCAGAAACAATTCATTGTCCTAAATTGTGTAGCATTCTCTGGTGTGCACACATTTTTAACAATACTATCACTATCATTCATCTTCTGCAAAAGCAATTCACATTTCACTTGGTTATTAAAACTCTTTATGTAATTTATCAATGTTGTTTTGAACCATATTTCATTTTGCACGAACAGTGAAGACATCACTTTGCCGTGGCAAGTCAAGCTGGTCAGTTACTGTCTGTTATGCAATAACTCGTCAAGCGTGAAAGCGATTGCTGTGCCACTCTGGAGAGCTGGGATCAGGGGGTTCACTACTGGGTCGGACACAGGGTCATAGCATCCCTGGTGAACTGCTGCATCTTCATCCTTAATCCTCTCACAATAAGCTCATAAACAAATAGTCATAAACTTTGCTGCAAATGTTGAACAGTTATTTTAAACTGCGGTTTATTTAAATTCCCAAAGAAGCCGAAAGGGGTAATTTTCCATCATAATGGCTGTGTTGATATTAATTTTACTTCCTCTATAGAGTGACTTGCATTTGATTTCCTGGATATTTGAATATTAATAAAATACTATTAGATAGAAGAATATTAGAAAGGCAGCATCATATGAGACATTATCTGTTGTTTCTACATTTAAGAGTTTTTTTTTTAAAATCAGGCTGAAATGGAGGAAAAAGTGTCCGAGAGAATCCATTATGTTGCTCGTGACCTCTGAATGGACCAGCCGCTGCGAGCACAGGAATGCTAGTGATTGATAGTGCGCTTGCTGACGTAGCTCGTCACAGCTCCCACACCTCTCTGTCTCGATATGATCAGCCTATGATGCTGCAGCTGCGAGGGAGTCCGACACGCTTTGTGCTGTATCATGTTGCAGGGTCAAAGCTGCTCAGCTGCTGATAGCATGAGCACACATCTGCAAAGGTTGGAGCTCACTTCATTTGGAAGCTCGATGTTGAATCGTTCCCCAAACAACTCAAAGTGACAGATGAGCTTTTACAGCGGCATTATTTTATTCATGTTTGATAATTGTTGGTCATGATCTATAAACCGTGAATGCTTCATATTGTGTGAGCTGATTTACGGGACATTAGTTCAGGGTCGGGAGTAAACAAGCGCTCCAAACCATATGACCTTATTGGGCATTTGTTTATACTCTTAAGGCTTTGACATGCTTTCCCTGTCCGCAAGTATAAAGCCATTGGGATTTAGTTGATGAGCATGTGATCATATTCCAACTATTTTTGGGTCAGCTGCACATGGCGGTCGACTCAGTTTTACACTCCGTCCTAATAGGTGGAAATACTTTGCTCATTTGTCAACCATAAATTTAAATGAGAGAGAAGGAAGTGTGTGATTTCTAACCAGGAAATTAACATATTTTTTATGTTCTCTTGTTCAATAAATTATAAATTGTTTACATGTAGGTAAGAGCAAATCACACAAATTATTTAATTAAATTCAATCTTTACTTTTTTGTTGTTTTTGCTACTCACTGTCATACTCATAATTTTTGTTGGTTGCGTCATCTGCAGTTCATGTAGATGCAAAATCATGGGCCGCACGTTCGATGACTGAGGGACCTCGCAAACAAGTACATTTACATCATGTCAAGTAGTTGATTGGCCCCAAACTGAGCTTTAAAAATGTCTCCCTGAAACTGCTGCTGCCATAGGGACATGGATTGTTCAGGTGTTCTATAACAAAACAAACACCAGTCTTAATTATGTCCTCTAGTGAGACACAAAGTCTTTATAAAGAAGTTGGAAAGTGCTGTTAAATGATGGCAGAAGGGGAACAAATGCAACTTTACTGGCAGAAAATCAACTTGATGAAACAAAAAAGAAAATGAAAAACCAGGACATCCAAAACCAAGAATCCAAAGACATGAGCTGCAACAAGGCACCAAACAATGACAAAGCACACCAGCCAGTATTTATACTACAGATGAAGATAAGAAGTGACACACTCAGGTGTTCTAAAACAGGTATGAGAGCTGCACGGTGGTGCAGTTTATCAGGACTGTTGCTGGTTAAACTCCCACTTGAGACCTTTCTTCATGGAGTTTGTGTTGGTTTCATTCTGCTCCTTCATTTTCCAAAACATGCATGTTGGGTTATTTGGTGATGCCAAACTGGCTCTAAGTGTCACATGGTGAGTTCCACAGCATTTAAGACTGGCTAGTGGGGTGGCCAGGAACTCTATGAAAGTGGTCCTGCACCCAATTTATTTCAGTTTCTGGTAATATTGCTTTAGATTACAAAGTAAATCAGTTGAGTTGCATTTCATTCAGAATGGGAGGCTCTTTGGATGGTTAGCACCAAGAAGGTTGCAGACCCTGCAGACCAGTGTCCTGTCGTGCTCCCCACCTCTCGACCTATGACTGTTAGAGATAAGTTCCAGATTTCTGCAACCCTAAACAGAAACATTGAGATGCAGTGTTGTGAAAAATACCCCCCTTTAAGATTTCCTATGCTTTTGCTTTTATTTCAAAAATCAAACTTGCATGCTTCACATGGAAAAAAAAACTGTTCCTTAAAAATACCTGGTTCTGCCACTCTCGAATGCAACAACTGCTATAAAGCATTTACAATAACTAGCAATGAGTTTTTCTCATCATTGTCAAGGACTTTGAATCAACTCGTTTTTGCAGAATAGTTTTAGAACATGAACGTTCTAGTTTGAGGTCATGTCACAGAATCTCAATCAGATTTAGGTCCCAACTTTGACAAGGCCACTCTAACATGTTCTTCTTTTTATGGAATTAGTCAGAAGTGAACTTGTTGATGTGCTTCAGATTATTGTCCTAACTCAAGATCATTAACTGGAAATTTTCCTTCAGGATTTTCTGCTGCAGAATTTGGGGTTCTGTTAATTATAGGAAGTTGTGTATGTCCTGAAGCAGAAAGGCAGCCCCAGACCATCATACTACCGTCACCATGATTGTCAGTGTGATGTTCTTCTGAAATGCAGTTAGTTTTACACATGATGGGGGACACAAACCTTCCAAAAAGTTCCACTTTTGTCTCATTGGTCCACAGAATATTTTTCTAAAAGTCTTGCAAATGGCTGCAGTGTTTTTTTGTTTTGTTTTTACTTTTTAAACAGACCTTTCTGTTCATTTTGATCAGCAGCAGTTTTTCCTTGAAACTTTCCCATGACGCCATTTTTGCCCAATTTCTTTCTTATTGTTGAATAATAAACACTAACATCATCTGAGGCAGGTGAGGCTTCAGGTGATCCTGGATGAGTCGTCGATGAGCTCATGGAGTAACTTTGTTAAGCAGTTCACTCCTGGGGATATTCACCACTGTTCCATGTTATTTTCCCTCCATTTGTGGATAATGGCTCTCACTGTTATTCACTGGAGTCAAAAATCCTTAGAAATTGCATTGTAACTCTTTACAGACTGATCGATGTCAGTGACTTTGTTTCTCATCTGTTCCTGAAAAGGAGGCAGTTACTTTTTCACCCTGAGTAGGTTTTTCTCCTTCAAGGAATGAAATAATAATTTAAAGATGAGATTTTGTAATTACTCCTTGTCTTTGTCCATCAATAAAATTTGTTTCCTAATCTTAAGTATGACAAAAAGGCAACAGGAAAATAAGTCAGCATTAATAATAACAAATAAATATATTCAACCACCACACACACTTTTCCCAGCAATGTGTAAAAAAAATTTGAAAAAATTTATTTGACCAATTATTTCATATCATTCTGTAAAGAGTTATTTTCTTAACGTAAATGTAAGATTTTTTATTTTTATTTTTTTCAGTTTTGTACAAACATGCTGCTGCAGATGTTGAAAGATTTTTTTTTACAGTTTCTGGCTATAAAGATGTTAGAATACAAGTTTTGGAGCTGAATATGTCCCATAGCTTCTTCCTGCCATGCTGTAAATGCAGGGAGCGCCGGGTAAAAAAGCCTCAGCCCCTTTTTACGCAGCCAAATTCAGAAAAAAAACAGCAAATCAGCAACGTCAGGAGTCAGCTGTCCAGACGCACCAAGTGCACAAAAATACCGGAAACAAAGAGGATGGAACTTTCAATCATGAACACATTTTTAGACGAGCTATTTAAATTTAACAACATAAAATGCTACGCATTTTATTTTAACCATGTCAGTGTACTGGACATCTTATGTGGTGTGTTATGTATTTATAAAGATAATTAGAAGTGAAATATTTTCAGCGTGTATTAGAAAGTTGACGCTGTGAGGCTCAGCTTGTATGCTTTTATTTTGAAACGTAGAGCGGATTACATGGATTGAATTAACAAGTAATTTCCTCGTGTGCTTGTGTGTGGGCGCGCGCGCATTGACTCCCTTTTTTTTTCCTGTGTCTATGCGTCGACGTCCGCGCTCTGCTCAGTCTGCTGCTGCACATCCACAGCGGAGCCACCACGCCGGGGAGGCGCACCGATCGTAGCCAACCTCGGCCAGCGGTGTTGGGCTGCTGGAGGAGAAGGAGGAGGGGGGGAGGGCTGGCAGCACACTGCTCTCCTTACCCTCCCTTAGCCGTTCACAGCTTCAAGCATTAAGGACATCATTACCGTCCTGGAATAGTTTCTTTTTTCTTTAAAAAATATTTTTTCAGCCCAGACGCACCAAGTTGCAGCTGCAGAGGCGCACTTTTCCCCGTGGTTCTTCTCTCCTTTTGCGCTCTCAATCCGACATGGAAGATGGTCCGTCTTCAACAAGCTGTTTCAGAAGGTTAACGGACTGTTTCCTGGGTGCAAGTAGGTATTTCTGACAAACACTTACAAGACCTGACAGTAACACAGTCGCCGAATTTGCGCAAAAATATAAGAGGGTTTCTGACTTGCAGTAACTCTGCGGTAGAGCGCAAAACACGCGCTCAGCTGGGATGTTTGTCCTGCGTGCGTCCGATATTTTGATCATCTGCGAAACTTTATGAATGACAGTCTCTGGTTGCTGGACTCTGAATGGCGACTGGTGGGAAGGAATTTTTGGGAAACATTACAAGTGGTCTATTAGGTTATGATTTCGGTTTGAGTTGAACATGGAGGGGACAGTCAGCAGAAGACACGGCAGAAAGCGAATCCTGGTCCTCATCATTTTCCGGACGGAAATTATTTTCTTTTATCTTGCCCCCCAAATAAATAAATAAATTTAAAGAGAAAAAAAAACAACAATTTAAGAGATGTTTCATTAAAAATCGAGGCGAGTTCAGGCTTGATGTTGGAAAAGTTGCTGCTGTCACAAGTGGACTGTTACATTGAAAATCCTGCAACACTCACTGTTTACTTTCTGTTGCATCTTATAGCACTAATAAACAGTAATACTAGACTTTAGAACATTTTGCGCTCAGTGTTTGTTAATAAATAGATCCATAATAATAATAATAATAAGAGGCCAGCATCCTTAGAATTTACTGTATCTGTTATAAAAATGCGAGGCATAAAAATTAGGTGAAAGCACATAGTGAAAGTTTGATGATTCTATTTATACTTTTATTATGATCCTTTATTTAACTGCTTTATTCGTCCCAATACAAGCTCAGTTTGGTGTTAAAATTCAAACGCAGCTGTAAAACTTCAGTAACATGAACTACAACTAATTATTTAATTACTGTGACTGCACGTCTTTGTGGTTCATGGATAAGGTCAGTGGTTGCTGTCACACTAGATGCACTTTAGGTGATCTTTAGTCAGTGTAGGGTGTGAGTAGACTAATGATGCTCAAGAACAAACACAGTAGTAAAATGCAGCACAGGAATGTTTTGTTAAGGTACAGTATATGTTAGAATCCGACTCGCCTGCCTACCAAAAAAGGACAAGAATGTCAGATGTCATAAAGCTTCCACCCGTTTTGATTTTGCAAAACAACGTGGGTGGCAGTGAACGTTCGAATCTACGTAATGTCAATGAAAAATACTTAAAAAAAAACTTTTTTGTAGCATAAACGATAGAGGTTGTGGAGTACAGTTTTTATTGGATGAGTTGTTCGAAAAAGGAAGTGAGAATAAGTTCAGCATCAACTGTCCAGTTTCACATCTGTTGTTTAGTATCACATACATTTGACTTGCTGTTTATTCACCGTCTCGTTTCATTTTTGTGGGGCGACATGATCATGTTTTATCCAAAAACACAAACTAGTCATGAATTATAACTCAGTCTATCAGCTGCTTTCTCCATCTTACAGCCATATTAGACACATAATCAATCACTTGATGTGTGTTCAGTAGAAAAATGGCCTCAGAATGAGGTGAAATATCTGGTTTTGTCAGTTATTAATCTCCTTTAATTGTCATTTTAAATAGTACCGGCTTGTTTAAAAAAAAAACTTTGTCACATTGGAGGAACACGAGATTCTATGTTGCCTCAGATCTCATGAATCTCTAAACAACGAATCAGTTCGGGGATAATATTATATTCATGTGTGTGGGTGGATTTGTGTGTTCATTTTTTTGTCAATAGCTTTGGTCTGTGTATGTGGTCAGCTGGGGTCAGCAATAATGTGATCTGTCAGGAATTTTTAAAAGCAACTGGTCGTCGACGAGTTGCTTAAGTCTGAGAAGAAGGCTGCATTGTCAGGCAGGAAGTGCTCATGCTAGACATTTCCTGCCCCAATGCATGCCATCTCTGACACAATGAGGACTTCTCCCAGCACGCTGACTACATTTATAAACACATGAAGTGTTTGATGAGAGTGGCAGAAGAAAAATTGAATGAAACCGAAACTTGAATGAGTAAATAACCGGAAAAGGGGTGTCAAATAGTTTCTGATTGTCATTTGTCTTCAGTGTTGATTTAAACATTTCCCAGAAAATTCAAGCCAAAGAAAATGAGCTCCGTATGCAGTTTTGAATGTTCATGATCGGTGCCAGGGTGCAGCGCAGGGTCCGAGCACTCAAACAGATGACATTCTCCTCAAGGCGCACATTGACCCCTTGTCAGTTTTTGTCATGGGTTAGTGTTGAGAGGATGGGAAAAGGCCACATGCGTGTCGATTTCTTTACAACTTATCCTTGTGACAAGGCTCGTATAAGAAAACAGCTCTGGAAAAGCAGCAAGGATCTGTGGTTCTCATTATTAGGTCCCTACAGGCCTTTCTGCAGAGCGGCTGTAGAGTTCAGCATCAGACCAGATGTGGAGTGGGGAACATGACCCTTGATTACTGATGTGGCTCTAGGAGGGAGGAGGGGGCTGGCGCAGCACTGCAACAAACTACTGGTTCAGTCAAGATGCTGACTTCCAGGCAGCAGCAGCTAATATCAGGAAAAAATTTCAACCAATCGACCAACTTCCGCTATTTTTCAGTTCCCTTTCAGGAGGTTTATTTGGAGTCAGATAAATGGACAGTCCTCATCTGCATCTCAGGCTGACATTTATAGCTCCTTGTCTTTATGGCTTTTGACCCAAACCATGTAGGTGGAAATAATGCAAATCACATTTCCATGGAAATCTCCCTCTGTGTGTCAGTCCCGCTTCAGTTTGAAGTGTGAGCTTGCATGTTGGTGCAGTGGGGGCATGTCCCTGAGAGTGATGGTGCTGCAACTGAAGTTGAAGTTATTGATTTGTGCATTGGTTTAACTCTGCAGGAAAAGTGGGAGCAGTGGTTGTGTTTTGTTCACCGGACGATGCACACAGACTCACCTGCAGAGCCTCAGCGAGGCAACGAGAGAGAGAAACAGCTTTTATTTTCTGTGTTCGCTCTTCTGTCGCTCACTGATTGTCAGCTTTGGATGCTGTGATCCGGCCCTCCCATAGATAAGATAAGAACCACATGCTCTTCCCACCTCCTGGCAAGGGAGTCCCAGGCGGACTCGATGACGCACGCACCCAACAGCAGTCCCCCACCACCTCCCCACCCCTCCCCTTTTCTGCCTCAGCCTCATGTCAGGAAAGTGAAAAGTAGTGCCTTGGCAGCGTGCCCTTGATTTTCATCCAGAAGGAGTGTACTTCACAAGAAGTGGACTTCTCCCCATTTCTCTCATGTGCATTTTTCATCCATGTGTTGCAGAGGAGCATCGTGGACACTAAATATCACCGGGTCGGGACTGTCCTCTGTCACAGTCTGACGGTACTTGTTTTATTGCTAAATAAATTTAAATAGAAAAGGGAAAAAAACAGGTGCTGAAAGCCTTTTTACCTCTGTGGGCTGCAGCTGATCATTTTTCTGCACATGAATGTATTTGTTAGTCTCTCAAAGCAAAAAAAGAAGTATTTATATTTTAATATGCTTAAAGTTTTTTAACCAGCAAAATGAACTCAACTTTTTACTGAGAATCTGTCTCCATTTTTCTCTAAAACACCTCCAGGTGAACAACTCCTAAAACTATTAGCACAGTTTTTGTAAGACTTTTTTTTTTTTAATATGTGCCTTAAAAGACCACAAGGATCTTAAATATATTATACTTTTACAGCTGAACACACATGTTTAAAACCTGTGTTGCACACTGCACTTCAAACTCCAACAACAGGAATGCTAATTGCTCAGTTTTGCTTCTAGATTTCCATGTGTTTAACTGTTTTAACTAATTTCAAAGCAATCCCTTAAAGAAGCCTGTAAATAACACAAAAGGGGGTGTTTATAGTAAGAATATTAAAACTGCAGAAGCAACATTAAATTGTACAAATTGCGCTTGAAAACAATTTGGCAGTAATTTTGTAAGATGTTGTATCACAAGATATAAGTTGATTTCACTACACTAAGGAGGTGAAAACAATAATAAAAACTGAAATTGGACTGGAAAATAATAGAAAAGTTAAAAGAATTTCATGTTTTAATTTGTCTGTCTCTTTAAATAGAATTTGTTTTCGATGGAATGACTCTCTGGGTTGTTTCCTGGTTCCATATTTAAACCAGTAAATGTTTTTCATATTCACATTTCAGATTCCTGCACCATGTCTTTCTCAGTACTTTGAAGCTGCTGTGTTCATTAACAAATGAAAAAAATAAAGGCGGGACGCATTTTATCGTAAGTCCCCTATAAAAAAATCTATTAAAACTAAATTAATTTCCCCTAAAAAATAATCAAACTTAATTATAACTTTAAAAAATATATTTTCTGGCCCGCATTTAGTGTGTTTTCAGGATTAAAATTCCACATTCATGCCACAAACTGGTGTAAATCATTTTTTTGTAAATGTATTTACAAAGTTTTCTGGTGAAACTTGGACGTGGACGCTCTGACTCCCAGACAGACTGTTACTGGTTTGGCCTTCCCGTCCCAGTCCCGGGGTGTGGTGTCAAGATAAGTGTTATGCAACAATACCTCACTGCATGAACTCAGACTTTTTATTCAGGAAGCCCAAATCTGAGTCAGCCACCAAACTTTCTGCCAAGTGGGCCTCAGGCTGTTAAAAACATGCTGCACAACAAACTAAATCCTACCTGCATGTTTGTCGGAAAGAGAAACTGTAATTGACTTAAAGTCACTTTAAAACAGATGAAACGTGAAAAGGTAAAAATGTATTTATTTGCTGATTTTCTATTACGCCATCAAAAGATTTCTTCCATAAACAGACGTGACATCAATATGCTCGTGTATTTGTCCAGCTTGCTGAAAACTTTGGTGTAATATGTTATTTTTTAAAAGCCTGTTAGGATAGATAGACTTTGAAGCCAAGTGTAACAGGTTACACACATTTGTGAGTTTTCTTGCAACTGCACCTCATAAAATCTCATGTCTTACCCCATAATTCTCCCACCACATTACAGAAAAGATTAGGACACCCCTACCACTTGTTATGAATGTTTAAGACAAAGGGGTAGGACTAATGGAAAGTTTCTGTTTATTATAAACAGAGACTTGTTGACTAGACTGTATCGTTGTATTGAAAGGTTTTGCATTGTGTTTGTTGCAGATTGTTGGTGTTACGAGTGACGGTTCTAACCTAACAGGCATAATTTTGGACTTTAGTAGAAAACCCAGGCATGTGCTGTGAGAATAAACTCTGAACTGAAAGAACTGAACATTTTAAAACTATATACAGCACTGTGCAAAAGTTTTAGACAGTAAAAATATCGAAATAGGATAAATATTTGTTGTGAGCAGCTGTTAATTTTAAAACAACATAAATTCTTCACGTGCACCCAGTTTGAGAAGGAACTACTTGAAGATATATCTACAAATCTTCTGTGTCCTTCTGTCTCTTCACATCATGATGTTGAAGTCCGGTCTACATGAAGGACCTGCAGTTTTTTTTCTAATTTGGGTGAAAATACTATATTTACATCTATGATGTAAATATACACTCATCTAAAGGATTGTTAGGAACACCATACTAATACGGTGTTTGACCCCCTTTCGCCTTCAGAACTGCCTTAATTGTACGTGGCATTGATTCAACAAGGTGCTGAAAGCATTCTTTAGAAATGTTGGCCCATATTGATAGGATAGCATTTTGCAGTTGATGGAGATTTATGGGATGCACATCCAGGGCACGAAGCTCCCGTTCCACCACATCCCAAAGATGCTCTATCGGGTTGAGATCTGGTGACTGTGGGGGCCATTGTAGTACAGTGAAATCATTGTCATGTTCAAGAAACCAATTTGAAATGATTCGAGCTTTATGACATGGTGCATTATCCTGCTGGAAGTAGCCATCAGAGGATGGGTACATGGTGGTCATGAAGGGATGGACATGGTCAGAAACAATGCTCAGGTAGCTCGTGGCATTTAAACGATGCCCAATTGGCACTAAGGGGCCTAAAGTGTGCCAAGAAAACATCCCCCACACCATTACACCCCCACCACCAGCCTGCACAGTGGTAACAAGGCATGATGGATCCATGTTCTCATTTTGTTTACGCCAAATTCTGACTCTACCATTTGAATGTCTCAACAGAAATCCAGACTCATCAGACCAGCCAACATTTTTACAGTCTTCAACTGTTTAATTTTGGTGAGCTCGTGCAAATTGTAGCCTCTTTTTCCTATTTGTAGTGGAGATGAGTGGTACCCGGTGGGGTTGCTCTTCTATCAGCTTGAATCAGTCGGCCCATTCTCCTCTGACCTCTAGCATCAACAAGGCATTTTCGCCTACAGGACTGCCGCAACTCTAGAAATGGTTGTGTGTGAAAATCCCAGTAACTGAGTAGATTGTGAAATACTCAGACCGTCCCGTCTGACACCAACAACCATGCCACGCTCAAAATTACTTAAATCAACTTTCTTGCCTTTCTGACATTCAGTTTGGAGTTCAGGGGATTGTCTTGTCCAGGACCACACCTCTAAATGCATTCAAGCAACTGCCATGTGATTGGTTGATTAGATAATTACATTAAGGAGAAATTGAACAGGTGTTCCTAATAATCCTTTAGGCAAGTGTAAAGTGGCAGTTGTACTAAAAAAAAGATGACAAAGATGGCTGGAGAAGTTCAATAATGGGGAGGTCATAGTCCAGAGAGCTTGTGTGCAGGGAAAGTTGTCCACAAACATGTACATTGGCACTTGTTAGCATCTTCTCAACTCCTTCCTGTAGTCTGAAGAACCAAAAACAATTTAAGGTCAGCACAAGTTTTGAAAGTCAAATTTACTTAATGGGTGAGACATGACAAGCAACATTCATAACGCTTCAAGTTTGACGCATGAAAGTTGAAGCTTGTAACGCTTGACCGTTAAAAAGAGCACGGAGGCGGGGCTTCCTTTTTTATCAGATGTTCTGAGCTATGGCGGATCATAGAGAGAGAGTGGCTTGACTTTAGTGACTCCGTTTGTGGATACATCCCATTCTTCAGATGTGTTCTGAGTTTGAGGAGTTAAACCATTTGCTCCAGGAGCTACATATGGATGAGGTTTGCTTCCAGCGCTACTTCCGTCTGTCCCGCGCCCTGTTTGAAGACTTCCTGCTTCATTCAGGTACGTCACTACGATGAGATGCTCTGATTGGTTGACATGCCGCTCCAAGAGCGTCAAAAGTTCCGCTAGCTGAACTTCTGTGTTGCTCGCGTTTCAAGCTTCAACGCCTGAAAAGCTTGAAAAGCTTGAAAAGCTTGAAAAGTTGACACTGCTAACGCTCACAAAGCGACGCAGAGACTCTGACGCTGGTCTGATGGACTCCACCATAGACTTTACGTATAAACTTGAGGCTTCTCACGTTGACGGCTGGGCCGGTGTGAACGCACCATAAAAAGATTATAGATATTATTTAACAGAAAACTGTCTCACAATATTTCATATGTATATGGTGACCATGTCTTGTTCTCCATATAATCTACATTGTAGGCTACAGATAATGTACTGCTGGTTGAACATGGAGGGCCGAAGTACTCTTGCACAAAGTCTCAGACTCATTTTAAATATCAGAAACTTACATACAGTCTTTATGACAACAAAGATTCAAGTTGTTTTTTTTTGCATGTTTGGAATTTTTTCCGTTAGTGTTTTAGTCAGAGACATTTTCTCTTTATCATGATGACGTCTTTTCATGCTGTTTGTTCTGGGAAAGAAAATTTTATTGAGGTCTGACGAGTCTAAAAAAAATAAAAAATCCTCAGTCAGACCAGTGACCCATTCATTGCCTCTACCACAGGGGCCTCTCCTCTTACCGAGTAAGCACATGTTCCCAGTGAGGTTAACCACGTTGGACCTCAGCATGTCTTACAGATCTTTGATTAGCTGCTGTAGTCACAGGCTCAGGACACTGACACACACCCTCCACTCGTAGTGTGTGGACACATTAAGTAAGACCTGTGGTTCTAAAGACTAGAACAGGGGTGTCAAGCTCCAGGCCTCGAGGGCCACTATCCTGCATGTTTTAGATGTTTCCCTGCTTCAACACACCTGATTCAAATGAACAAGTAGTTAACAGGCTTCTGCAGAACTTATTGAAATGCAGAGGATTTGAATCAGGTGTGTTGAAACAGGGAAACATCTAAAACATGCAGGATAGTGGCCCTTGAGGCCTGGAGTTTGACACCCCTGGACTAGAAGGTGAGGAGGAAGCCTTTCATATCAGAGGAAATTAGCTCAAATCTTCTGTAAAACTGGCCACACACATCACTTTATAAGACAAAATTGCATTTCTGAGTATTTCTGCATTCAAGTCACTGTGAATCAGTAGCAGATGTAAAAATGTAGTTTAAGAAAAGACTGGATTTGTGATGTAGAAAATCCACTGGGGGGGGGGTCACAAGCTCCTGCTCCGCTAGCTTACAGCTAGTGGTAGCATAAACAGAGAGCTCTCAGCAACAGGGAGGGGCGGGGGGGATCCTCAGCCCCAACGGTTCCGCTCAGTGCAGAGATGAATTGCTAATAAGCTACTGCTGATATGCTGAAACTACTTCCTAGAAAACTGCACAGGTTTTGTGATTTTGAGTAAAAACTCCATAATCATTATTAAAAGACCACTGACGCTTTAAAATACGTCAAAAGATGATCGGAGTGGGTCTTTTTGGTTAGATATGACTCATAGGTGCATAGATAAGTCTTGGTAGGTAATGCTGATGTCGTGAACTGTGTTACTAAGTTCTCTATTTCTGAACCACTTGAACATGTCTGCGTTTCCTGTGATGTTAAGGAAAATGTTCACGTGTTAGAAATGAGTCATTTGCTCAAATTAGGTGACGAACCTTCAGGCACAGACAGCTCAAGGACATCAGCTGCACAGTCCACACCAAAGTCTTTTTATTCAAGTAATAGTATGTATTTACCAGAGCTCATCAAAAATCTCTGTGTAACACTAAAGAAATAAACAAGAACATCTATATTTATATTTCCAATGGAGGCGGGTAGCCAGACGGGGACTCTCACTCTGATTTGAGTTGGCACATAAAAACCGTGTTACTGGTCATTTTGTCCTTGATTTTTCAGGGAATTGGTCAGATCAAACCATTGACTCGAACCTTTAACCACCTCGTCACATTCAGTTTTTTGTTTTGGTCTAGCTCCTTTAGTTTTCTGGTTAAAGGTTGTATTCTTTAATTAATTCATTCAATTTGCATTTTCTGCTTTCTGCATTCAAGTCTACTACAGTGATCTCTCACTACTTCACGGTTCAACTTTCATGGATTCACCACTTTGCGGATTTTTCAAAAATATTCTTCCAAAAATAAAAAATACCGTGTTTTTGGCTGTTCGTTTACCTCCCCGCACTTCCTCCTTGGTCGGTTGATGACCCAGCGCCTCTATCTAAAGACGAGGCCCCTCCTGAAGAGCTGTAAAGCTCTCATTAGTACCTGTGCAGTCACATCGTCACCGTCATCGCACTGCACAAGTCTTTCATCACCGTCATCAGTCAACCAACGCAACTCTATAGTCATCGCTGCACGCGGAAGCGCTGCGACGCGGAGCGATCAGCTTTTCCCGTTACCAGTGGCGCCGGTCCACAAGCTCTCTTATGTTTATTCAGAGCTATTTTTTCACCATGGATAAGTAAGTAACATCATTAAATAATTGGAGAGCTTGTTTTAATTACTCCTGCTACAACGTTCATCTCTCTCTCCATCTCTCTCTCTCTCTCTCCTTCGCACTGTGTGTTGTTTATTTTCACCTCCATAGTCTGTATAGATACACAAACATGATCGCATTTGTCAATTGCAATATTTTATTTTGACGATTCCTTTTATTTTCAGAATTGACCTCGTGTATCTTGGTGTATCCCTACTTCGCAATTTTTCACCTATCACGGGGGGGTCTGGAATCAATTAACCGCTATAAGTGAGGGATCACTGTATTTGGATTCATCAATCAACACATACTATGACAGATTATCACAGATATATATCAAAACATCACTGACCAAGATACTAAATATATCAAATTAAGTGAGGGATGTAAAATAGGCCGTAGTCACGTCATTAGCTATCACAATAAGGTCAACCGAAACAGCAAGTCACAGAATAAACATTAGGGGGTTGTAATTGTCTACATGTGCCGTTTAACCATAGCAGAAGAAATGGGTAAAGGAAAATGTTACTTTTGTTTGACACAACAGAATGGAAAATAATCCTTAAACAAACCCCAGACTAAGTTGTTTTTTTCTACTGCGAGAGTCTTTTTTTCTCACTCAGTGAGCACGTGTGGTTCCCAGTGGGGTTAACCACTCTGGACCACAGCATCTGATACACGTCTAGCTTTACCTCAGATTGCAAGCAGTAGATAGGAATATTACTAAAAAAACAAACTCCTAAATGAATATGAGCAGGATTGTCCTTTTGGCACTGGACAGACGAAAGTGCCAAAAAAGATTTTCAGGTGTTGGTAAATTACCGTAATTACTAGAATTACCATGATTACCATCATTTGTGCGTATATTTTCAAGATACTGTAACATAAATGAACTGCTTTGTGTTTTTGGTCTTTTAAGATTTTTTTAAATAAATATTTTTGCCATTTTTATCCACTTAAGTTTCATTCTCTTTACTGATTCTGTGGGAATCAAAACAAAAAACATTATTGTTATTGGCTAAATGCAAAGTAGTAGATCAAAATGAGTCTATGAAGTCCCTAAACCCACTCCCCCAAAGAAGTGACTAATGCCGCTTTTCCACCAACAGAACACGGTGCGGCTCGGTTCACTTTGGCCCCCTGCGGACCCTTTTCCACCGCCTTTATCGGGTCTTAACCGCGTCATTCCGCGCCAACCCGGCCGGCCTCTTTTTTCAGACCACCTCCTCGGTAGTCCGAAGCAGCCCAAAGCGGGCCCACACGCCCACCTGTCTACTGATTGGTCCAGTAAACTGCTACCAGTGACACGAGTACCTAGGTAGTGGTAGCACCTGATTGGTCTGGCTGTGTGTGGTGTTCACGTGATGTGATTCAGAAGCGCTCCCACAAAAGGCTTTACAAGAAACTCCCAGCAACCATACAAATATTTTATTTTAAAATACAATTGACTTTGGACAATGGCGACGTCCTCCACAAGAACCAAAAATCAAACCAACATAAATGAACCACGGACAGAGTGCAAAGTACAAAAACACACGTATATCCACCATTGTTGTTGTTGTTTCACGCGTTGTGACGTCGCGGACAAAGACTTTTGCGCACCACTTTTCATAGCCAGATGGGCACGCCCCTATCCCCTTTACGTCCGCTTTATGTTTCCACTGCCTCGAGCGAGTTGATCCGCGCTATACTGTACCGCTCTCAAGCACCGTGCCGATTTGTCGGTGGAAAAGGGGCATAAGCACATTATTCAAATCTGTCAAATAAGCCACATAGAAAGAGGCTGTTTTTGTTTTTAAATGCATTCCCATGCTTCCCTACTTTGTGATAAATTTGACTGTATTTTTATTTAGTGTGAAGCATATGTAACAAACATTGACTGAGTTGTCTAAAACTTTGTCTAGAATTGTCTGAAATTAAATTATGTTAAAAATAAATATGTAGAAAACCGACCTTTTTATATCTAAAAATATTTATATTTCTACTGTGACTTTTTTAAATAGAGAACGTTGAGCTTCATTTTCAAACCGGTTGGGAAAGCAGAGAAAAAAGAAAATAAAATGTTCGTTTTTATCTGTTTTTTTGTGGGATTTGTTATGAAACTGTTATTACCTGATGCTAATGATGCTGCTTTTCAACATTCCTACAGTTCATTATTGAGTTGGAGGTCAGAAAACTTTGCAATTGCTCAAAAAGACCCATTTGGAATTCTAAACATACTGATGTACTGAAAGTGTCAGCCACCGCAGTTTGTTCTTGCCCCATGGTTACAGGACATTTGACTATTTTTATTCACACACACTCACACATATGATTGCCCCATAATTTCAAGAGTCCTTTGACACAAAAAATGTATTCATAAATTTACACTACATCCTTGTTTTTCATCCTTTTTCCCTGTTGTCACTCGTCACAGAGCGCTCTTTGTTTCAAATAGGACAACTTAGTAAGGGCTTTTTAAAGGGTTTTCTTCTTTCCCTTTTTTTCTGTGTCTCTCTGTCCCCTGCAGCTACCTTCACCCTGCTCCCCCTCAACTTTTTTCCTGATTTATTAAGCTTTATTCTGCCGATGTGCGTCAGAGCCGGCCAGTAGTCTCGTGAGGCATTGCGCTCTTGGAGAGTTGTGTCTCATGTCTGGACAGCTTCAAACTGCAGCATCTTCCACCAACTCCTAACCTACACCCAGCTCAAACTGCCTCAGTGACCAGGAGCTTTCTGGATCTATACCCACTCATACATTCAGCACAGATGACCCACTCTTCATCAAATTATTAGTTTTGGTGGAATATATGAAAGTCAAAATACATGAATTTTACAGACTTTAATTTTATGCTGATTTGTTTTGCATGTAAGTGAAGGAAGATGTTCATTGCACTATAATTGCTTTACAACAACATCTGTATATCATAACTGGACGCCAGAACATAAAGTTTATACTTTAAGCCCCGCCGCCATGTGTGAATAAATGGGACATTTATCTGACTCAAAAAAATAAATAAGTAGAAATCGGGTCATTTTTTAACAGATATTGATTTGTGTAATTCTTACAGTGTTGCTGTGTGTGTGTGTGCGCATGCATTTACGTGTGTGGCGCTGTCTGTAAATTAGGGATTTCAAGGTCTTTTAAAAAAAATTAGACGTTGATCGATAAACATTGTCCATCTTTTTGTTGATCATCAACATCATCAGTCAGTTATCATAATACAATTATATGGAAACTATATTTAAAGAGGCCATTTCATACAAATTTCAGGACTTTGTGGTTATAAGTATTAACCAGTAATATGAAACATTTTATATCTAAAAAACGTCAGGAAACACTGATTAACAGACCTTTCAATCTGTCTGTATTAAAATTTGGGTGGTTCCGGCTCCTTCCGTCAGGCTTCGACAGCAGCTTGTTCGTATTAATTATGCTAATTTGCTGGACTCAGATTGGCTAACAAACTAGCCTATCAGAGCAAGGTATACTGTTTTCTGCCCCGCTGCGCATGGCAACATCAGACGTACTCTCTTCCTGTTTGCTACGTCTTATGCTACAGCTTTTAGCCAGCAGCATGCTAGGCGTGGTTTGAACTGCGGGAGCTGCAGAATACTAACGAACAAAGGAGTTGTGACGAAACAAGTACCGGCCGTTCGGACTCGGGAGAACTCGGGTTTTATCACCACCTGCGTAGTTTGAGAGATAAAAACTGAAAGAGAAGTTGTTGACCTGTTTTCACATCCACTATGAAGGTAAGAACACCTGTGGAGCTAAAATATTCAACAGAAACCTCTGGAAAATATTATTTAGCGTTGATGTTTGCTTTGGTTTTTTTTTTTTTTCTTTCATCCTGTTTAATCTCTACCATAATTAGACGAGTTATGGTTGCATATGGTTTATTCACCATATAAAAACTACAGAGTAATATTTTACCCCGTGTCTTTACATACCAAGAAATAATCCAATATTAAAAAAGCAGTGTGTGAAAAACTGAATAGATTCTTTGATATGGAAGCTGGTAGAATCACAATTGGCAGTAAATTGCTTCTGTATGACCTTTTTAGTTTCTTTATTCATTAAAGGGAGATTGTGGTCCACTTTTCTTTACGATGCTTTACTTTATTGAGGTTTGCAGCTATTTGTTTATGTTTTGCCATTTGAATCTTCTTCCATTGGTTTTGGGCTTTATGGTTTTTGCCTCATGCTGATCATTTATTTTTTTTATTGGTTTAGTTTGTGTCTTGGGTTTGTGATTGTGATATAATTAATTGATCTTCTTACTGTCAAGCTAGTTGTAGCCTAAAATATAACAATAATAATAATTAAATTAGACGTTCCAAGTAAAAATGAGGTTTCCAACCCACTGTTTTGGTTCTTAAAATGGTCCAGTATAACTTCTGAGATGCCTCATGTCTTTTTTTTTTTTTTAATTGGTGATCCATTAACACAAAGAGACACCGCAAAGTCATAAAATGTCTCTGAAGAAGATTTCAGGACACTTTTACAAGCCGTTCTCCCACAAATAACCACTGATAGTGTAAAACTGTCTGAATTCTGCAGCCCTGCAGCTAAATGTTCCCAAACTTATTTACGTTTTTTTAAAACATTGTTTACCAGCAGTGCTAGTTGTGAGTGGTAAGTGGGTTGGGCAGCAGGATGGGACTTGATGCTCATCAGTTGTTTTGATTAAAATAATTTGGGTGGCAATTGATGTAACTTTAATCAAATTCTTTGCTGATGCTTTTGATATTTATGGCAGCCATAACGGTGCACTAAGTCTTTCTCTTTCATCTGTTGCAGTTTTGGCTCAGTTTAACTAAATAAATGCCCCTTTTTGTTTTGTCGTATATCAGCTGTTGTACTTATGGACCAGGTCATTGCTGATGATTAATAAATCAGGGTTCTTTTGGTGTGATAGTGCGGTTCATTTGCATGAATGACCCAAACATGAAGGTTTCTGAGTGCCCTCTCAGACGCCAGTGGGTATTAAAAACAACTTGCTCTCAGCAATGGTCCGGCAAATGGCTTTTTTCCTTGACAACAAAGACAGTAAACAGCAGCACTTAGTCTGCTCTCAAGAATCTAATTGCCTATTAAGCACATTTGAGTCCTCCTTTATCCTCCTGCCTCTGTTAGGGGCTCCTATCCCCTGAGATAAAGCTTTACAGTAAACATAAGTGAGCCAGCCTGACTGTCAGAGGCTTTAACCTGCTGCTGACAATCTCACCTCGCATAAAGCTAAACTACATCCTTTTTTTCTTTGTATTTTTAGGCTGATTTCAGGATCTTTATGAGACATTATTTTGCGACCTCTAGACATTTTGTTTAGTCACAAGTGGTACAATTCAAGAAACAATAAATGTTTGAACTTTTTTTTCCCAGGCTTGACAGATGAGAAAGTGAAGGCCTACCTCTCGCTGCACCCGCAGATGCTGGATGAATTTGTGTTGGAGAGTGTGAGCGTCGAGACGTTGGACAGATGGCTGAAGAAAAAGACCAGCATCAGGCCTGCAGGTATACCCCTCCCACACCCACACACCCACCCACACCCACACACACACACACACTGCTGCAGCTCTCTGGATGACATTCTGGATGGAACATTCTGATTGGATCAGCAGATTTCAGAATCGTAATTTCTGTAAAGTTTCTGATTTCTAACTTGCACGATCGCGTACAAGTTCCCAATTAGTGAACCACTGTCGCAGGCTGTTCTGTGTGTCTGTGCTGAAAAACTGATACCTCTTTAAGACCATAGGATTACTGGAGTTGAGGCAGAGAGTTCCAGAATGGGTTTCTATTTATTAACTTCAACAGTTGCAGCAGAAAAAACTTCACTTTTTTTTTCTTCACTTTTCCTTTTTAATTGTCAGAATGGGTGATAAGCAGAAGACAGCGAGAAATAACCGGCCTGTCGGGCCTTTACAGGTCATTAGATGTGTTTGAGTGGCCTGAGTTGAGTTTGTGTGGTGCGCTACATACACAGCAGACTGTTTCTCAGACCAACCGCCTCCATCAAGGGCCCACAGGGCTGGCACTCTGCCCAGTTAAGCTGCTGACGTCAGAGGCGACCTCCAGAGACACGCAGCCCACTGAAGGGGGCCCTAGGGAGGGGTGGGGATGGTGGTTGTAGTGGCGAGGAGGTTGTGCTGGCTCAGGGTTTGGGCGTGTTGGAGTAGGAAACTGGCATAGAATAGATTTGTCACATTTTGGAGCTGCTTTCTAAATGAGGTTTTCAGTGTTTGTTGCCATGTAGAGACACTAATTTCTGGAGTCTGAGACTGTTCCAAGCTGTTTCCTGTTCACTGCGTCAGTGTTTGTTTGACTGTGTGTGTGTGTGTGTGTGTGTGTGTGTGTGTGTGTGTGTGTGTGTGTGTGTGTGTGTGGGCTTGTATTTCTGACCTCCTGGGGACCCGTTTCCTGACTTTTACTATCTTTCTGGGGTCCGAGGGTTCTTGCGGGGACCGAAGCCTGGTCCCCATGAGGGGGACTCCCCTTTTTAGGGTTAGGGGTTAGGTTTATAGGTATGGTGTGAATAGAGTTTTAGTTAGTCTTAGGGTTAGTTATAGATCAGTAATGGTTAAGGTTAGGAAAAGGGTTTGGGTTAGGTATAAATCTAGTTACTAAAATCAATGGAAGTCAATGGACGGTCCCCATAAGGATAACAAAACACACTTGGGTGTGTGTGTGTGTGTGTGTGGTGTGTGTGTGTGTGTGTGTGTGTGTGTGTGTGTGTGTGTGTGGGTTTGTATTTCTGACCTCCTGGGGACCAGTTTCCTGACTTTTACTATCTTTCTGGGGTCCGAGGGTTCTTGTGGGGACCGAAGCCTGGTCCCCATGAGGGGGACTCCCCTTTTTAGGGTTAGGGGTTAGGTTTATAGGTATGGTGTGAATAGAGTTTTAGTTAGTCTTAGGGTTAGTTATAGATCAGTAATGGTTAAGGTTAGGAAAAGGGTTTGAGTTAGGTATAAATCTAGTTACTAAAATCAATGGAAGTCAATGGACGGTCCCCATAAGGATACCAAAACACACTTGTGTGTGTGTGTGTGTGTGTGTGACAGATATTGAGACCATCATGTTAATAATTCTTGCTGGCGCCAAGTAAGAATGAATAATTTTACAAATGTATGTTACGTCAGAGCAGATGAAGTCTGGCCAGAGCAAAGATTTATAAAATAAATATGAACCACAGACATTTTTTTAATATGTTACTTTTGTTTTAATAATTTCTATTATTTATGTTTATATATATTTTTAGATTGAATCAGTTTTAAATTTCAAACAGATATTTCTCATTGTCAGATCAAGGTGTCTTTTTCCTTTGATCTTTGCATGTTTTGAGAAAGTTCCGTCATGAAATGAACTTTAGAATTAGTTTTAAGTGGAAACATTTTTTATCTCATCGCTGGTAAAATATGTAGCAACAGTGAGTTCAAAATATCTAACAAGGGAAATCACTATGGCTTTTTTTATTATTTATTATTATTAATTGTTTGTTTGTTTTGTCTGATTTTTCTTGAGGAATCGTAATAATTTTGGTTACATTTTACTTGAATTCCGGCGCCTTAAGTGACATCACATAATTAAAAAAACTTATTCATATAATGTTTAATTCTTAAAAGAGGTATAGTACAGTTTGGACACTGTAGATTGTAGCTAAATTGCCTCAAAATAAAAACTAATGCTACATTAAAAAACACCTACAACAATTAGTTTTAAATATGTCCTACATAAGATCAAATATTTTTATTCAATCCCTGTTTTGTTGTTGTTTTACGTGACTACTGATGCTGTTTCGAAGCACATGGATGGTTTTAAGATCTCGAATTTAAACTATATCTACCTCCCCTTCTGCAACAACTGTTTTATTTCCTGTTTATTTCAGTATAGATGGAAAAAGAATTTGCAAGTGTTTGAAACTTATGTGGGTCAGATACGTCATCCCAGTTCACCCTGCACAGATTAATAAGATAATAAAAAAAAAATTGGTACAAAACCAAAAAAATCCAGAATTCTGTGATGCAGTTGGTTCCAACATCAATCTGACGAGAAGGAAATGAGGGTCCAACTTTAAAAAGCAAGAATGTTTTCATTGAAAACAAATAATAATTGAATAATTGAAAATAATAATTATTATCCGACTTCACATCTAGTATTTAGAGATGCAGCATGAAACTTTGCAAGAACCAATAGATTTTGATTAGAGAACCGCATTGAATTAACACAAAGTTGCAAAACTGATAGTGAGAAGAGCTGCAGCAGGTGTGTGTGTGTGGGGGGGGCGGGGGCGGGGGACTGATTTATTCTGATTATTTATTGTATGTCAGTGAGTGTCTTTCAGGTTCATTCTCTGAAATACAAGTGCTGTTTGATAAAAGATGATATGCAGTATTAGTATTATTATTAGCAGCTACAGAGGTAGTTGTAGTAGTAGTAGTAGTATTGGCAATATATTTTTAACATTCCCTTCAATGTACATGAAACAAAAACCATAAAGCTGATTCCAAAAAAAAAGTTTTGGCTTGAAATATTTTTTTTTAAATTAAATCCAGCTGATTTTACCACTGGATTTTACAGACGTCCCCTGAACACATCACCTACACACTAATTGTAGAGGTTCCATTAAAAATCTCCATCTGCAGAGACGTGTGACGATTTGTTAGAATACAGTCAGTGTTTGACTCGTTACTGATGTTAAAGATGTGACGCGTGTCTGAGGAGCAGCTGATTCTGAGCCTGTTGCATGATTTGACTTTCAACGTTCCTGCAGGATCGTTTGAGTTTTTCTAACTTATTCTGACGCTTTTGATGCATGTTTTTCTTTGGGATTAAACAATTAAGCGAAAATGTCAGAGATCAGCATGGCAGCTCTTTAATTTTTGTAGCACATTCTTCTCTTCCTTATATTACACCAGTAATAAATCTACTTCCTCTGTTAGTTTATGATGACCAGACAGTTTGGCACCAGTCTAAGACTTCTCTGTAGTTTCCTTTCGACGTCTGTGTCCACTCAGATTACAAGCTAACATCTGGCTCCTCGAGCAGGCAGTGTTTTGGGGTGGAATCACTAAATTTGACATGAAGATATTTTTTTTTGGCCAGACTTGTTATTGATCCGATTTCATTTTGTTTGTTTGTTTTTTTTTTTTCCCTCTGAGTGCAGCAGCAGCAGGACTTGTCCTCATGTGATCATCACTGAGACAAACACCGCTTCCTGGAAGCGATCCCTGCAGTCGCTCTTGTTCTCACTTATCATGTGATGGACAACGTTGGATTACATAAATCAGTTTGTGCATGTACACACAAACTCATGAGAGTGTCTGCGCTTGCAAAGGTTGTGTTGCAGCTTGCAATTCCAGAAAAGACTTCTGCTCAATCTGCTTCTCTTTTATATTATTAATAGGGTTTATCATAATAGTTCAATCCGACTTGTTCTTTTGTGATAAGTTCTCTTCGACTGTTGATTTAATTTATTTTTCTATCAAGACGTTGAAACGTCTTAAGTAGGCTTGACAGAACAGATCAGCTGTACAACAGCCTGAACATTATTTCCCAGAATCCCACTGCTGTCATTTGACCATCACATCTCTCCTGACCAGCGTCCCAGCGGCTATGTTTACTTCAGTTTTTGCTGCATCATGGGATAATTAATAAATCCCAACTCTCTGCTGCGTCCATCCAGAAACCCCTTGATAATCATCTGTGGCCTCTGCAGAGCACATGCACACACACACGTGCACACGTGCACACGCACGGTGCAGAACATCTGTGTCTGTTTACTTTTTAAGTTGTCATGAAACTTAAGCAGACTGACAAATAGCACCATCTTCCAGATGTTTCTCTCTTTATAAAATATGTTTAAATCGCTTTAAAATAACAGATTTGGTGATGATTCTTTTAAATTTAAAATTTTAGGACATTTTTTCATATTTATTAAATACGGCTTTTAACTCGTATTCAAGATTTTCTTTTGATTCTCTCCATATTTCCCTATAATTGTTTATTAGAACTTGATACCAGTTAATCCAATAATCATTTTAACAAAACATTAATCCATGTCTGGCTGCTGGAGCAGTAATGGGAAACATTGCAGCAGACTGAGTCGCAGGGTTTTTTGCACCAACCCCACGCTGAAGGAGCTGGGCGGAGCTCTGCAGCAGCTGATCCTGTTTCAGAGTTGTGTGTTTTGAGGCTGGTTGAAGAAGACAAAGCTGCTTTTGTGCAACAGAAACGCTCATGCAGCGACTGTGACAAGAGGCCTGACTCACCTGTAGGGCTTTCTGTCAGGTGTCAGGAGAATGACACCCCACCCCCCTTCACTGCTCCAGATGCTGAGTTTTAAAACAAGTAAAATATCTGCACTTATTTCTAAGTCTTGCTAGATTTTTATTGTTTGTGCTGCTGGTTTAAGTTATTCTGACTATAATTTAAACTTTACAGTCTAAAGTTAGTTACCAAAAGTTTGACAAACTTTTTAATAACTAGAAAAATCTTCATGAATTTAATTTATCCAGTACCAACTTGATCCTACCACCAGTCTCTGCAACTATAACTCAAAACACACATTTTGGTTGAATTTATTTTGAAGGAATTATATTGTTTTAAATAAACTAACATTGTTTCAGTTTTATTTATGTAGTATTTATATATAGGGCTGGGTTTAAAAAATCTATAATCGATTCATAAAGCACTGAATCGATTTTTTAAAATATACATTTCCTTTTGTTACAGTTATGCCACATGCCACTGCTTCTGGATATTTTTAATGAAAACATGAATATTAAATGTATATAAAATACGCACTGTTGAAAGGCTGCTTCAGCATTTCATAAAAATTGCCATCTACGAATGTCTGATATTCAAGAAATACCAATGTGACAGAAATATCTGAAAAAAGAATCGATATTGAATCGAATCGAAATTAATCGAAATCGAATCAATTTTTGCTTTTGTGAATCGAATCGAATCGATTCAGGAAATTAGGAGTGATACCCAGCCCTATTTATATACGTAGATCATCACAACACCAGAAGGTTAAAGGAAACAGGAAATACATCATCCCAGATTTTTAGAAATAACAAAAAAATCCAAGCGATGAACTAATTGTCTAATTGGGTAGACAAATGTAATGGCACTGAAAAAAGAAAAAAAAAACAGAAGAAGCAGCTGCTTTTTGCAGCTGTACATCCTGCATGATGCAGCAGGTCGATGCAGGGCAACGAATTCTGACCGCTGACTCACTTCTAGCTGACCGTCCTGTGGGAGACTGTGTATCTATGGCAGCAGATCAATAAAGCACCCATCAGGAGTTGTACACATCCTCTACATCCTTTCTAATCACTTCACACATGAAGCTAATACATTCATTTTACCAACATTATTGGGTTCCTTGACCATGAAAACACTATACCGTTCTAATAATCAAATTAATTGGTCCTTCTCCCTACCTAGCCAGAAATTTTCATCCACATATGTGCAGAACATTTATTGAGTTTATTTTGTAAACAGTAGGACTGTCAACTTTAGTCATTTAGTCGACTAATGTGTTGTCTTAGTTGTCTGACATTCTCATTGGTCGACCAGTTGCATATTTTTTTCCACCAATAGAGAAATTTTCATTGATTTACTCCTTGATAGTTATTTCTTTATAAGCAGTTATATATTACTGTATTCTAAATATAATTAGCCTATGCTTTATACCCAACTTTAAATGCTTTAATTTAGGCTATTTCCTAACAGCGCCACAGTTTAGCGCACCGTAGAACACTCTGGAATCAAACCTGTGTCTGACTGCACAACACATGGATGTTGCTTCACCCTCAGTAAGGAATATAGGTAGTTCTGCTGTATTCATATAGAACGCTACTTGTTTTAGCTGTAGTCGACAAAATGTCCAGCAGTTTTAGTAGTTATATTTTTTGTAGCGTGTGGTGTGGTCAGGTGCACGATTGTGACTGTCACTATAGACGTCGGACAGAACGCCTCAATATGCAGTTTAAAAAATCATTTAATTTTCAAAGAATTATATTATTATTATAGTTTTATGTATTATTGATAGAGCATTTATTAAACAGCAATGAAAAACTATAGCAATTGTTTAATAAATGTTCAATCAAAATGGAAACCATCATGGGTTTTTTTTAGTCGACTAATTGTTGCGCAGGACAGAACTTTGGTCGACTAAACTTTTCTTTGGTCGGCTATAGCCCTAGTAAACAGACATATAAATATAATAATCTATAAAATATATTATGATTGATTGATTGATTGATTGATTGATTGATTGATTGATTGATTGATTGATTGATTGATTTTTATTTGAACTTATAACAAACAAAACAGAATTAAAACAGAGTTAAAAGCAAGATAATGCAAAAGGAAAAAACAAGTTCAAAAGGAGTGGGTGGAAGCCTAAGCTTATTTGGTCCCACCCCTATAGAATAATATAATAATAATTATATATTATATTATATATATTTATATATTATATAAATATAATAATAAATAAATAAAAACTAAAGGCAACAGAAAACTAATGGTGCGTTCACACCGGCCCAACCGTCAACGTCAGAAGCGGCAAGTTTACACATAAAGTCTATGGTGGACAGGCGTCAGACAGACGTCAGCGGCTCTGCGTCGCTTTGTGAGTGTTATGAGCGGCAACTTTTCGAGCGTTTCAGGTGTTGCCGCTTGAAACGCTGGAAAAGCTCGAAACACAGAAAGTTCAGCTAGCTGAACTTTTGACGCTCATAATGCTCTTGAAGCGGCATGTCAACCAATCAGAGCGTCTCATCGTAGTGACGTACCTGAATGAAGCAGGAAGTCTTCAAACAGGGCGCGGGACAGACGGCAGTAGTGCTGGAAGCGAACCTCATCCATATGTAGCTCCTGGAGAAAATGGTTTAACTCCTCAAACTCAGAACGCATCTGAAGATGGTGTGTCCACAAACGGAGTAAATAAAGCCAAGCCACTCTCTCTATATGATCCGCCATAGCTCAGAACATCCGATAACAAAGGAAGCCCCGCCTACGTGCTCTTTTTAACGGTCAAGCGTTACGAGCTTTAACACCTATGCGCTCTGACTGGCAGGCGTTACAAGCTTCAACTTTCAAACGTCAAACTTGGAGCGTTATGAGCGTTGCTTGACGTTGACAAAGTGGCCGGTGAGAACGCACCATAAGTCTCCTTGGCAGAATTAGCTGTTATATTATTAACAAAATAAGGTCAAACAAAAACATGGCAAGAATTTAACATCTAAAATGTTTTTATTTGATGCTTCTGGCCCTGATGCCTGTTTTTTTTTCTTTCATATTGACTTAAAATCTTTAGATAAGTTTTAATTCCACAAAGTCTCAAACCAAACAAGTGGGCTGTAGAACTCATACTACTGTGATATAAATTATTGACTGATAATAAGATGAAGTTTAATGGCGTATTCAAGCTTCCTGCAGTCTGACAAGTTGTTAGACAGGTGTGTTTATAATCCACTGCTGAGCAGTAGATTTTCTAAGAACATGCCAGTGTTTCTTCTTCTTGTGTTTACTAAAAGCACAACGAGTCCCTGAAAAATATGGGATGGTATTAACAGACATCAAAAGGTGGTAAACCACTCAGGTACATGTGTACCTAAGGTATTATCTCGAAGCTCCAGGGATCGCCGTCCCGTTAGGATTGATCCCATAACACGTACCTGATGAAACAGCGCTGTTATTGTTGCTAAATGAACCGGTCAAATCGACATTGTACTTATAATTCGGTGCCAGTACCAGTCTTAGAAAAGGAAGGATTACATGTATTTACTAGACCTGCTTTTTGCTCACATGAAACTAAAACATGTTTAAGTACAACTGGTTTTGAGGGGAAACACATGTCGATGCTGCAGCATATGGATGACTGTGCATGCACGCTTAAAGAAATCTGCTGGAGTTGGTCCAACTAAACACCCGGTTCTGCACAACAGATCAGATTTGGTGTCAAATTTCTGTGCGTCCAGGGTAAAGGAAGGTTCTGCATTTCAGCAATAATAATGTTTTATATGTTTGGTCATATTAAAAGAGCAAATCTCAATATTTTCTAACATTTTTGAAAAATACCTCATTTTTTTTTAAATAGTTTTCAGCTTCTTTAAGGTGTTGATGCTTTAGTTGGCTTCCATTTGGTTCTGAAGCATCGGTCTTGACCCGCCCCATCCCCCCTTTCAACTACCGGTGAACTTTGTTCCTCTTGTGGGTGAGAAGAGAAGAGTGAGACAGTGCTGCCTTTTCCTGCTTATAGGTGAGGAGGAGGAGGGAGGGGATGGGGGGGGGCGCTCAGGCTCTGGGGGAAAGAGAAAAAAACTGCTGATTGCTTGAGGTTAAACAGTCATCTTTACATGTTGCTTCTAACAGCAAGACCATGTACATAATCTGGAGTAAGTAACAATCCAAACAAGTGAGCGGTGTTACATTTCGTAATGTGTTTTTGTATTTTTTATTTCCTTTATGGTGAATTGAGGTTTATTTATACAGCTTCTCTCACACAGAGTTTACATATATCATTTAACATTGTATATTCTGTAAAATCAAATCACCGTGCACTCATATTCAATTTAAACACTTAAAAGTTCATTATATTTCCAACTATACATGTTTGATTTGTTTCTTTTAAGTCTTCTCTGACTGTAAAGAACATGAAATTCCCAACTAGACGTGGGTTGTGTTCTGTAAAATTCTACAATAGTCAATACGTCTATTCTGATGTTTTTTGTGCTGAACAAATTCACTTTTTTTCAACCACAAATCAGATTAATTCTTCAAAGGCGAGTTTGTGTCAGAGATTTCTAGGCCTCGAGAAGTCAGAAAAAGGTTGTCTGGGAAAAAAAAAAAAATCTCTTTTATAAAAGGGTTTGAAGTCTTTTTCAAGTGCAGTTTTCTGTCCTCTGATTGACGTCACGCCTGGCCAGGGGTTCACTCGAAAATAGGTCTCATGGCTAAGTTAGGAAACTCATGGCATACTGGAGGAATGTTTAAAACAACAAACAATAAGGCCGTCTGTAATACGTTCTCTCTGTTCATGAGCTTTGACTGGAACCAGCATTTCGCTTGATGTTTCTAAAATCTGCTCCTCTTTGTGCAGTTTTATCACAGAAAACAGGATCCAGAAGTTTGGAAGAAGTGCTGTTGCCCCACGTGTGATGAAGAGCCACTTGAGCTGTGTGAATGGTTTAGTTTTCAGTCCAAGTTGCGCTCCCACACTCCGAATCCAGATCAGAACTGGCTTAGACTTTCAGTATGCTGCACTCAAACACAAGTCATTTGCACAAGTTTTGTATCTTGGGGTTAAATTAAAGGCAACATGGATGAAATGATCTTCTATAATGTGTATTAATTCTCTACATACTGCGTTTTTCTTTCTCAATACGTTCTACTTTCCAACTACTGTTGTAAAGAACATATGGTTTTGTTTATTTGCAGCTTGTGGTGTCGACTCTCAGTTTCTGTCATTGTGCGAGTCTGCTGCAGAGTTCCCAGCGAGGGTTCAAACAGCCACGGCAGACGCACGTTCTGTTCAAACAATTGCAACATGCATTTGGGGAGTTAAACTTAAAATCTCAACATTCTTGATGAAGATTTTCGACGTTGCTTTTGGACTGAGATGCTTTGGTTTTAGGACTGAAGAGATGTTGCACGAATCTCGTTGACTTCTGTCTGTAAATGTAACACTAACAGATTTAATTGTACATTTTATTGATTAAGGTGAGAATCCATCAGTGCTAGAAGAAAAAACAGTTCTCTTGTTTTGATGCTTTTGGTTTACTTAATAGCTCCAGTACGTAGAAACTGCTTGAATAAATAGGATGTGGTATAGCTAGACAGTTTGCATGCAGCAGAATCTCACTTTGATTCAAGTTGTTTGTTAACCTTGTGGTTTCTCTCTTTACAGATGACACATCAGCTAAAGAAGTCTGCAGGGTGATTATTTCTCTACTAATTTCCTAAATGAAGTTAAAGGACAGATGGCACATACATCTTCATTTATAGAAATATTTGAAACTTGATATGTTTATCTTGTGGTTGAGTCAGGAAAGGATCAAGTTTTCTGTGTTCCTGCACTATTATAGAGTAAAAAAAAAAGAAAGCAATGCTGTTATTCATTAAGTACAGGAAATGTAAATAAATGCATGTTTGCCAATGATTGTCAAACTGATGTCAAATTTGATGACAAAATAAATTTACAATCAGTTTGAAATACATTTTTTATTAGATTTAGATGCTTTTATATGACAGGATTGGAAAAAATTGATCCCCTCTTGCATCACACATGTTCACACCTTTCGGTCACGTCGGGGGAAAGCTGGTCATCAGCACTCACAGCAGCGCCGTTCAGCTTCGTGGAATGGACTCACACAAACACACAGGAAAATAAATGAGGTTCCCTCAACGCCTCAGTGCGTCATCCATACGTCTGTGCAAACAGGATGTGGGAGGGAAGAAGGCATCCCATTAGGGGATGCTTTCTGGTGCACCGCTCTCCCCGCTGTCCTGTCCTCACCCTCTACTGTAGCTGCAGAAATAGACGTCTCTCTGGCCTTGTAAAAAGTCAGAAGGTTTGGCGTTTACGTAGCAACACTTTGAAGCTGAGGCTGAGCAGCAGAATTGGTCAGGACTCCAGTCAAAATGACGGATGTTCTGAACTCAAATGCAATAGTGACGGGAAACGGCAGTGCGTTACAGCGAACAGCTTTCTCTCTCCAGACAATTTCTAAAAAAGAAAACAAACATCTGGCACTTTAAATTAGGATCCATCTGCAGCAGTAACTTTGGACAATAAACACTTTATTTGTTTGTCATAGGACATGCTCGAATTTGTGTTTGAGTTATACTTTCTGTATGTCCAGCAGTACCAGGACACAAACATGCAGGGTGTGGTGTATGAACTAAACAGCTACATGGAGCAACGCCTGGACACCGGAGGAGACAACAAACTCTTGCTCTATGAACTGTCCAACATCATCAAAACAGGTAAAAAAAACTAACCACATCACACTATCGGCCAAAAGTTAAAAAAGCAGATATTTTTTTAACAATGCATTTTTATTAAATCTGCATGTTTATGACAAATCTCTGGATAAACACGCCTCAATGCACTTGGGGTCAAATTCTCTGAATGCCATTGAAACAACTTCACTAAAGACAAGAGAGATTTTTGGTGGTTAAAAACCTCAAAAAAAAAAGAATCTTGCTGTTTAAAGCTGGATTTACTAGACTTTATGATAACAGTTGCCTAATATGGTGTACACAAACCACATGCTGATCCAATTTCTGGAAAAGCTGTGGAAATATTTGCATTTGAATTGTCACAGCTTTTTATTCAGCATAGTGTTATGAACCCAAATCCCTTCCAATCATAAAGCTTTCCTGTTCAAACACGATTTCAAATAGATTTTAATAAATTGAAATCGTGATTCTTAGGTTTAATTTTTACTTTTCTTTAACTTGATTAATTTTTTTTTGTTTTGTTTTTTTACAAAATAAATAAAAATAACGTGGTTGGTGATTACAAAAACTTGATTATTTCATTATAGATTTTAATATTCTGTCATTTATAAACATGTTAAATCCTTTGGAGTGAATTTAACCCAATCAAACATAAACCAGTTCACTCAGACTGCAGTATTCATTCACTTCTAGTTTGTGTCACCAGTCTGTGTTATTACTATTGTACTGTATGATAAAATGACCTATATAGGAGTGTGAAAGAGACTGGAAAGGAGCGCTGGGAATGGGAGGAAGTGGAAGACAGTCAAAGTCTTGGTCAATTTGTCCTTGTTATGTGGGATTTTATTAGATTATTAGATGGTAACTGTTTCCTTTTATACAGATTTTTGCATATATCTGCCTTTATCATTGCAATAACATCTACGGTCAGCTGATGTCGCTTGCATGTTTTTTTTTTACCTCTTTCACTGCTCATATGTGGTTTCTATGTCTTTTGCTCTCAACAGCAACAAAAGCTGATAGTTTTGCACTTTACTTCTTGGGAGAATGCAACAATGTGAGTACGAACAGCTGAACGAAAACAAATTCTTTCTTCATTTTGGTTTTATTACCACTTTTTTGTCTTTTATTCTGAACAGAGTTTATGTTTATTCACTCCAACGGGGGCCAAGGATGGCCATCCAAACCTCATCCCCTCTGGCCCCATCACATTCGGGACAACCATTGCCGCTTACGTTGCCAAGACTCGCAAAACACTGCTGGTAGAGGACATTAAAGGGGTATGGCTGCTTTCTAAAACAGTAGTCACAGAAATCATTATGTCACTGCAGTAATGTTTACTTCTTGAACTGGTTAACGCTGTTGAGCTGAAACTCTTGTGCATTTTAGTTCAATAAGATCTCAAACAGGTGTCTGTGTTTGCAGGATGAGCGGTTTCCAGACGGCACAGGACAGGACTCAGGGATCCATGTTCACTCTGTCCTGTGCCTCCCCATCGTCACTGCCATTGGGGACCTCGTTGCCATCCTGGAGCTGCATCGACATTGGGGCAAAGAGCCGTTCAACCTTAGCCATCAAGAGGTCAGTCTGATGCAACAAAACATTCCTGCAACGTTCTATATGCAAAAGTTAGTGTGTTTGGCTGATGAATTGCCGCTTTTCCACCGACAGAACACGGTACGGCTCGGTTCACTTTAGCCACCTGCGGACCCTTTTCCTTACGTCCGCTTTATGTTTCCACCGTCTCAAGCGAGTTGATCCGCGCTATACTGTACCGCTCTCAAGCGCGCCGTGCCGATTTGTCGGTGGAAAAGGGGCAAATGTCTTTTTGGTTCCATTCATGTTTTTGCAGGTTTTCCTAAAATGTAAACAACAAGTTGTTCAAGGATGGAAAATTAAATTGGAAGTTTTTTGTCTTTAATTTTAAAGAATGAAAATTAAAGCTTTTTTTTTTTTTCTTTTGAAAACAGAGAGTTATGCAACTTTAGTGGAGTATAACCACGTTTACACCATCTCCTCTGGGAAAGACCTTTCCAAATGAACATGTTCTGCTGCTTGTAAATGCATGTAAAGTTAAACATGTAATGTATAATGTATCTGCTGAATACAGCTGCAAGCAGAAATCTTTAACAATGATCCGGTGCACTAAATATAATAAAGTGATGTGTTGCACTGATAACCTGCAGCTTCTCGTGATCCTTTTATGTATTTTTGTTGTGAGCCAACTTTCTTCTCCAGCTGCGCAGAAACATAATAATCTCCTTAAAAAGGTCATTATATGTCTTTTCTATGATTTTTATCTGTGGGTCACAAAGTTTCTCATTTTGTTCTAGGTTGCAACAGCAAATTTAGCGTGGGCATCAGTTGCTATTCATCAAGTACAGGTAAGCAGACATCCATAACAGTCCGGTCTGAATTTGAAATAGTCTGTTGCTAACAGGTACTGTGTGCTGTGGCGCTCCACCGGAGACGAGCTGTACTCTACTAGACCCATTTATTATGTTCTTGGGTGACTTTGTTTGTTCTGGTTCTGCACTGGGGGAAATCCATTGTGTACAGGACCTGGGTTGTCACTGCACCCAGTCCAATCAACTGAACCATGGATTCAACAAACAGCTCCCCGGGGTCGTTATTATGCATTACAAAAAGCCTAATACCCCAGAGAAGTGACGTCCCATTGCAGCTCTGGCCGCAGTGGACCTCTGAGCAATGGTTAGCAGTGTAGCACAGCGATTGGCTGCAAATGCTAAGACACTGTCCCAAACAGAAACACAGGCAGATCGCCTGTAGACATGTTTGTAGTCAGCAAGCTGGTTTGGTTACAGAACATGATCATGACCTCTTTTTCTCTGCTAGGTGTGCAGAGGCCTTGCCAAACAGACTGAGCTCAATGACTTCCTACTAGATGTGTCAAAGTAAGAGCTGTATTACTTCATGGATGATGATGATGTTCTTAGTGTAATTCAAAAATAACAACATTAAAAACAAGCTGAAAAATGGGACTGTATTGCAACTTTTTCACCTCACGGTATATCTCAGTTAGAATTTTGTGCTCCCTGAAAAAGAGCAAAAATGACCCTTTAAACATTTTGACTCTCATGTCTTGAATGCAGACATCCTCAGAGCTGTCCTTTTGTCAAACATCTCAACGGCCCATTTCTTCTTTTCACACAGAACTTACTTTGATAACATTGTGGCAATAGATTCTCTACTTGAACATATTATGGTGAGTGGGATTTCTGCAAGTTCACATTTATTTATTAGCTTCAGTGCCACGTGTCCTGCCGTGTTCGCAGTAAGTGATTAATAGACTCGGCAATAAATTCTGATACCAAACGTGTTGAATCGTTTTCTGATTTGAACTGTTCTAGTTGAGAAAGAATGAAAACGTCAGTGACTTATCAGAGTAAAACAATCTGCAGAAACATTGTTGGTGTTTTCAAATATCGCTGGTGCTGAAATGTGCTGCCGGTTTTTTTTCTTTTTGTTGACAGATATATGCAAAAAACCTGGTGAATGCAGATAGGTGTGCACTCTTCCAGGTAGATCACGGCAACAAAGAACTGTACTCTGACCTGTTTGACATCGGGGAAGAGAACGAAGGCAAACCTGTCTTTAGAAAAACAAAAGAAATTAGGTTTGTAAAATGTATCACTCTCTTACTGTGTGTTTGTTTTACACTTAAAATTTTTATTCAGGTTATTTTAAAACTGTTTTCTGCATGTAGAGGTCAAAAAGTTATGTTTGTAAAAATCCTTCAGACACCTGATGAAACCCGTACGGTCACACCTACTGCATTTATTACAAATATCTTAAAGGTCCTGTATCATGTTATTTTGCAGCTCCTAACATCTGGGATAGAGACATGTATGATAAAATATTATCTTTGGTGTTATATAGTATTAATTTGTCCTAAAATATAACTTATATTCACGAGTTATTCTCCAAACAGGAAGTAAAACATTCTGTTTACCTAAAATCCCATCTCTCCTGCAGGCCCCCACCTCGTGAGTGCTGCCCCTCGAACTACCTGAATAAAAATTTGAATACATTCCTGTAACTCTCACAGCCAAATGCACATTTTCACCGAGACATTTTTGGAAAGTAAAATACTACAAAATGGTGGTGCTTAGTGTGTGTGTTTAATCTGCAGGGGCAACGCGGACACGCCGGGCAGGTCCTGGTGTAACAATGTTACATCACTATGTTATGAGTCTGTCATTTACCAAGAGAGTAGAGCAGCTGCTCAGAGCGCAGGATGCAGGAGAATTACTGACAAATGTGTGAATTAAGCCAAAAATCACTCTGGGGATTTTTAAATAAGGAAATAACATCACAACATGATTAAAAGCTCCAAAAAGTAGATTTTGTATGATACAGGACCTTTAAATGTTAATATTATGAGTTAGTTTTATTGATGTATTTTTATCTGTTTCAGTTTGGATAGCGTGACTACTTTCATTCTGTCTCTGCAGGTTTTCTATAGACAAAGGAATAGCTGGCCAAGTAGCTCGGACAGGGGAAGTCTTAAATATCCCAGATGCCTATGCAGACCCACGGTTCAACCGGTAAACATGCTCTGCCTTGAGCTATTACTGCTTACTGCTTTGCTCCATAAAGTTTATCTAATTAGAGTTTTGTTTTAATAAAACACTTAATCATGACATGACTTTCCTTGCACATGCAGGGTGAAGACTAAACATGCTGAACTGTGCCAAAACTGAAATCCATATGATGATGAATGTTAAACTGATGCCCCATCTGTGTGTGTGTGTGTGTGTGTGTGTGTGTGTGTGTGTGTGTGTGTGTGTGTGTGTGTGTGTGTGTGTGTGTGTGTGTGTGTGTGTATGTGTGTGTGTGTGTGCTGTCTCACAGAGAGGTAGACCTCAAAACTGGCTACACCACGCGGAACATCCTGTGCATGCCCATTGTGAGCAGGGGGACCGTTATCGGTGTGGTGCAGATGGTGAACAAATTAAGCGGAAGTGCCTTCACTAAAACAGATGAGAACAACTTTAAGATGTTTGCAGTCTTTTGTGCTCTGGCCTTACACTGTGCAAATGTAAGTATACAATAGAATCCCCGATATTTTGCAAGATCCTATTTTAAATCAAAAGTACAGTGGGGCAAAAAAGTATTTAGTCAGCCACCAATTGTGTAAGTTCTCCCACTTAAAAAGATCAGAGAGGCCTGTAATTTTCATCATAGGTATACCTCAACTATGAGAGACAAAATGAGGAAAAAAAATCCAGAAAATCACATTGTCTGATTTTTAAAGAATTTATTTGCAAATTATGGTGGAAAATAAGTATTTGGTCACCTACAAACAAGTAAGATTTCTGGCTTTCACAGACCTGTAACTTCTTTAAGAGGCTCCTCGGTCCTCCACTCGTTACCTGTATTAATGGCACCAGTGTGAACTCGTTATCAGTATAAAAGACACCTGTCCACAACCTCAAACAGTCACGCTCCAAACTCCACTATGGCCAAGACCAAAGAGCTGTCAAAGGACACCAGAAACAAAATTGTAGACCTTCACCAGGCTGGGAAGACTGAATCTTCAATAGGTAAGCAGCTTGGTGTGAAGAAATCAACTGTGGGAGCAATTATTAGAAAATGGAAGACATACAAGACCACTGATAATCTCCCTCGATCTGGGGCTCCACGCAAGATCTCACCCCGTGGGGTCAAAATGATCACAAGAACGGTGAGCAAAAATCCCAGAACCACACGGAGGGACCTAGTGAATGACCTGCAGAGAGCTGGGACCAAAGTAACAAAGGCTACCATCAGTAACACACTACGCCGCCAGGGACTCAAATCCTGCAGTGCCAGACGTGTCCCCCTGCTGAAACCAGGACACGTCCAGGCCTGTCTGCGGTTTGCTAGAGAGCATTTGGATGATCCAGAAGAGGATTGGGAGAACATCATATGGTCAGATGAAACCAAAATAGAACTTTTTGGTAGAAACTCAACTTGTCGTGTTTGGAGGGGAAAGAATGCTGAGTTGGATCCAAAGAACACCATACCTACTGTAAAGCATGGGGGTGGAAACATCATGCTTTGGGGCTGTTTTTCTGCAAGGGGACCAGGACGACTGATCCGTGTAAAGGAAAGAATGAATGGGGCCATGTATCGTAAGATTTTGAGTGAAAACCTCCTTCCATCAGCAAGGGCATTGAAAATGAGACGTGGCTGGGTCTTTCAGCATGACAATGATCCCAAACACACCGCCCGGGCAACGAAGGAGTGGCTTCGTAAGAAGCATTTCAAGGTCCTGGAGTGGCCTAGCCAGTCTCCAGATCTCAACCCCATAGAAAATCTCTGGAGGGAGTTGAAAGTCCGTGTTGCCCAGCGTCAGCCCCAAAACATCACTGCTCTAGAGGAGATCTGCATGGAGGAATGGGCCAAAATACCAGCAACAGTGTGTGAAAACCTTGTGAAGACTTACAGAAAACGTTTGACCTCTGTCATTGCCAACAAAGGCTATATAACAAAGTATTGAGATTAACTTTTGTTATTGACCAAATACTTATTTTCCACCATAATTTGCAAATAAATTCTTTAAAAATCAGACAATGTGATTTTCTGGATTTTTTTTCCTCATTTTGTCTCTCATAGTTGAGGTATACCTATGATGAAAATTACAGGCCTCTCTGATCTTTTTAAGTGGGAGAACTTACACAATTGGTGGCTGACTAAATACTTTTTTGCCCCACTGTA
>SSNP01000084.1:1976137-2016038 GCA_006937955.1 Pachypanchax playfairii
GTCTGCGGTTTGCTAGAGAGCATTTGGATGATCCAGAAGAGGATTGGGAGAACATCATATGGTCAGATGAAACCAAAATAGAACTTTTTGGTAGAAACTCAACTTGTCGTGTTTGGAGGGGAAAGAATGCTGAGTTGGATCCAAAGAACACCATACCTACTGTAAAGCATGGGGGTGGAAACATCATGCTTTGGGGCTGTTTTTCTGCAAGGGGACCAGGACGACTGATCCGTGTAAAGGAAAGAATGAATGGGGCCATGTATCGTAAGATTTTGAGTGAAAACCTCCTTCCATCAGCAAGGGCATTGAAAATGAGACGTGGCTGGGTCTTTCAGCATGACAATGATCCCAAACACACCGCCCGGGCAACGAAGGAGTGGCTTCGTAAGAAGCATTTCAAGGTCCTGGAGTGGCCTAGCCAGTCTCCAGATCTCAACCCCATAGAAAATCTCTGGAGGGAGTTGAAAGTCCGTGTTGCCCAGCGTCAGCCCCAAAACATCACTGCTCTAGAGGAGATCTGCATGGAGGAATGGGCCAAAATACCAGCAACAGTGTGTGAAAACCTTGTGAAGACTTACAGAAAACGTTTGACCTCTGTCATTGCCAACAAAGGCTATATAACAAAGTATTGAGATTAACTTTTGTTATTGACCAAATACTTATTTTCCACCATAATTTGCAAATAAATTCTTTAAAAATCAGACAATGTGATTTTCTGGATTTTTTTTCCTCATTTTGTCTCTCATAGTTGAGGTATACCTATGATGAAAATTACAGGCCTCTCTGATCTTTTTAAGTGGGAGAACTTACACAATTGGTGGCTGACTAAATACTTTTTTGCCCCACTGTAGTTGATTCTAAATTTTTAATGCCAATTAAATTTAATGGACACAATTCGCTTCTGCAGTCATGTCCTTTTTCTCCAAACGAAACGTGCCATTTCTATTCAGACTCTACATTGTCTCAACAAAATTATTTTAAAAAACTGATGGTTACTCCTTTAATGAATCGTGCTAACTACCAAAGCTTACACTGTGTGGTCTGCCTGTCAGAGCTACCGCTCGCTGTGGGCCCTGACTCATTGTCAGCTCTTGCGACACACTTGTGCAGGAGCAGCGTCACAAAGTTGCTTTTAAAATTGATGCGGGATGTTAATATTTTAAGACGAGCGGTCTACCTCTGTCCAGTGACAGGATTTATGTTTAGCTGTAATTTATGTCTCACGTCTCCAGGGAAACACACTCAGGCCAGCTCTTAATTCATTGTGATTTATGGAGGAAGGTGTGAGCCCAGACGTCTGCACCTGACCATCTGAATGCTGCTCTTTCTTTGGGGGGGTAATAGGACAAGGATGCAAACCAGATGTTTAGAACTTTTTCCTGACCTTTTTGGAAATTCCAGCAGTGACGCATTAAGATTTTAGTAACAATATCATGTATAATATTTCAATGGCATTTACAGAGCTGGAGTGTTCAGCATCTCTCTTGACATTTTAAAGACTGAGACTTCCCTGTTGCATCTTTGGCAGATGTACCACAGGATCCGGCACTCTGAATGCATTTACAGAGTGACCA
Organism: Pachypanchax playfairii; assembly: GCA_006937955.1. Taxonomy (NCBI): domain Eukaryota; kingdom Metazoa; phylum Chordata; class Actinopteri; order Cyprinodontiformes; family Aplocheilidae; genus Pachypanchax; species Pachypanchax playfairii. The sequence continues at coordinate 1,977,712 of SSNP01000084.1, forward strand.
TGGAAAAACTGTCTTATCACAGCATCTGCACGTCAGAAGAATGGAAGACCCTCACCCAGCTGAACCTCCCTGAACCCATTTATAAAGAAATTGAAACGTGAGAGCTGAACGACTCCTTCCTTCCTTCCTTGTTGCGCGTTTTTGCTCGTAAACTTTAGGATTTATTGGCTCTTCCTCCTTTCTGCAGGTTCCAGTTTGACATCAGCCCCTTTGAGGAGATCTGGCCTGCTGTTTTTATCTACATGGTTCATAACTCCTGTGGAAAGACCAGGTAGCTACACGAGGTCAGGTAAAGATCTAAACTCTTCATCAACACAAGTGTTAATCCTTTTTCTTTTCAAATGTTTTGTTTATAGCTTTGAGCTGGAGAAGCTGTGTAGGTTCACTATGTCTGTACGGAAAAACTACCGCCGTGTGCCCTACCACAACTGGAAGCACGCGGTGACGGTGGTCCACTGTATGTACGCCATCCTACAGAAAACCACTGGGATCTTCACTGAGCTGGAGGTTTGCTTCTAATAGGTTCTTAAGTTAAATGTTTCATTTCATCCTAGTTTTTTTTAATCGTGTTTGTTTCTTTATTTATTTATTTAGCCTCTTTGTTTTGCAGAAGAAAGGTTTGTTGATAGCGTGCTTGTGCCATGATCTGGATCATCGGGGTTACAGCAATGCATACCTGCAGAAGTTTGACCATCCACTGGCTGCTCTGTACTCCACCTCCACCATGGAGCAGCACCACTTCTCTCAGACCGTCTCCATCCTGCAGGTAGAGCTGCACTATGCCGACTTCAGAGCGCAGTAAACTGCAACATTTATGATTGTCTTGATTTGTCCATCCATCCATTCTCCATGCCCGGTTGTTGCTGTGCGGGGGAGGGCTCCGGCAGTCTGTCTTATTTCACATACTCGTTAATATAATTACAACAAGAGGGACAAATTTAATCAGCAAAGAAAAAAAGATGGCATCAAATAAAATGTCAAACTGTACAGAGTCGTATTCATAAAAACATGGATCAGCCATAACATTAAGACCACCAACTTCATTTTGAGTAGTTAGTAATAAAACAAACCCAAATCCGGTGTAAACTTTATGTATACTTTGTCCAGCACATCCCACAGATCCCTGATTTCATTGTACTTCAGAGAATTTAGAGTTTATACGTAGAGCTAGGGATACACTGATACAAATTCTGATACAGATACTATTCTAATGTACTTGTATCTGTACTGGTTAGTTAACTGATACCATGAACCGGTACTTAAAATGTGGAAACTGTAATATTTTCACAGAAAATTTTTATTTTTCACTTTGCATTTTAGTTTTGGGGTCATTTTTATTAATATTTTATTTTTTATCTAGTTCACCATCATTTGTTGTAACAAGCAGAGAAGAAAATAAAACCTGTCTCCCAGTTCATTGCATTTTTTGTGTGGTAGAAGTATCTGCATTGGTATTCGGTATCAGTAGCTACGTTTACATGTGCCAAATTTCCCCAATCTGATTAAAATCTTGGTCGATCTGAATTCCCAAATCCCTGTTTACATGGACACTAACTGAAATGATCTGATCATGCCATGAGTACACATGCACCAAGCACTCAATCAGGTTAAATGAGTTGAGCATGCGCACAGCGAGTTGTCTTTCCGGGGGAAGAAAAAAAAGTAAACAAACTCCGTCCTTTCTGCACGTCTTTCCCGCCCCATCGTGTGCTCGAGCTGACTCACGTTATCCCCAATATGGACCTTCTGCAGGTGATTACCTTTATGTTTGGGTTTTTACTGGTCGCATTAACCAAGCTAGAGGCTGAATACATATTACTACTGCTCCTCCACCACAGGAGAGGAGAGCAGGATGACAGGATGACTGCACCAGCAGACCACTTCTGTTTACCTCCCGCCATGTTTTCTACTTGGGTCTGCGAAAGCAGAAAGACGTCACGCTGAAGTTGTACGCATGCGCAAAGGGCTCTTTTCACCCTTTCTTTCCGAATGGGTGTATACATGCACGTCTATCCGAATGAAGATCGGACAAAACCACCCCTCTCGAGCGGAAGTAAATTTCATTCTGATCAGGCTGCATCGGATCAAAACATTCTGATTGACATGTTTACATGACGTCTTTTTTATCCGATTGGGCTTTTATTCCGATTAAATGTGCCCATGTAAACGTAGCTAATAAGTACTCGGATCCAAGTATCGGTATCGAATTGGTTTGAAAAAAGTGGTATTGTTGCATCCCTACTTAGACTACATTCAGACTTCAGGTCTTAATGCTCAATTCCTATTTTTTTTGTTAGTTCCGATCTTTTTGCAAGGTCGTTCATATTGCCAGTAAAATGCGTCCTGAATGTGTCACACATGTGCAGTAGAGGGAACAGTGTTGCTACACATATATTTAGCTCAGGGACTTTTTATTTTTCTTTTGTATTGGAGCCAGGTTTGTTTAAACCCGCGCTCTGCCATTTCTTTGGAAATGTTTTCAAAAACCGTGCAGCTCCCATAACACCCCTCGAGTTTGGCCTGAAAAGAGCTGTCTCCCCAAATATTAGTTAACTCAGACACTTTGGTTTCTCACCATTGACTGTTCTCCACGTCTGTTGTTGTTTTCTTTTTGCTTCTGCGTCCTCGACTCAGAATAGTCACGTATGCCGCGTATTGATGATGTACAGGTTGGATGGAAGCGACCTGGCGGTTCAGACTGAAGTCACATGCCAAAAGATCAGATACGTATCAGATTTAGGACCACATGCTGAAGTGGACTGGGTCACATTTGAAAAAATTGGATCTGTGTCGTTCACACTGTCCTAAAAAATCAGATGCACGTCACATAGGGGCAAAAAAAATGGGATTTGGGTCCCTTCAGCAGTCTGAACGTAGTCTTAGAGCCCATTGTTGTTCCTCAAACCGGTGCTGAACCATTATATTAAACATCAAACCGTGTTCAGCATCGTCCTGCTGAAAGAGGTCGCTGTCAGGAGTTTCTGTGACAGGAAGTTGTTGTTCAGCAACAAAATATAGGCATTAGTTAAAAAGTCAACGTGACGTCTACGAGAGATATGACGTGTCCACCAACTTTCTTTAATCTTATAGAGCCTGTTGATGCTGTTGTTTTTATTTATTACATAATGTACACAGGGATGACATACAGTAAAATAAAATGTGATTCATCATAATAAGCTACCTTTGTACAATATTTATGACCCAGTTCTAATGTCTTCATACCCGTTAGAGGCTGTTTTGGCAGTAAATGCAACTCGGCAACTTCACTATGATCCTGTACAGATACTGTATGTTTCAACTTTAAAACCAGCATTAACTCTTATAATACAATACAACCACAGCAGCTCTGTTAGTTCTTCTCCTTTAGCTCTGATTGTCCTAATGTCCAGGATTCGCTGGTGACTAATGACCACTTACTACGATTAAATCTGTTTTAGTCTAGCTGATCTGAGCGCCTCATAAGCGGAGCTTTTGCTTTTTTATTGATCTCTTTGTTTTTCATAGCTGGAAGGGCACAATATCTTCTCCAACCTGAATTCCAGCGAGTACGAGCAGGTGCTGGAGATCATCCGGAAGGCCATCATTGCCACTGATCTTGCCCTGTACTTCAACAACCACCAGCAGCTGACGGAGCTTCTGACAACAAGGGGGCTGGACTTAAACAACCACTCGCACAGGTCAGGATTCCAACCACACGGATGTATAAGTAACATGACAACATATACGTGACAAACTTATGGACGTGAACGCCACTTTTGAGTTTCTATGCATAAGTTTAACAAGGCTCTGCTCGCCTCTAGGGACCGTGTGATTGGTCTGATGATGACAGCATGTGACCTGTGTTCTGTTACCAAGCGGTGGCAAGTCACACGACTCACAGCTAACGACATCTATGCTGAGTTCTGGGCTGAGGTACAGTGGGATACTGTTTTAGCTTCAACTGTTTTATTGTCACGATCCTGCCTTCAGTATAACAGTCAGGCCTCTATTCTTCCTTGTAAATGCCGCAGAAACTTTGTACTTCTTAAAATATGAACGTCCCAAAATAGTGCCATCAGGTGTCAGGAGGTCTATGCTAAGATAAAAGGTTTCTTGTTATTTTGTTCCTCTACAGGGGGATGAGATGAAGAAGATTGGAATTCAGCCAATCCCTATGATGGACCGAGACAAGAAGGACGAGGTTCCTCAAGGCCAAGTAAGACTTACGCATTTACAGATGTGTCTTCAAACGTTTCATGGAAATGTTCTGTGGTTTGATTTGATCCGTATTTGAAATTCTTTTTGTAAACCGTTGATGCTGTATCATGAAGGACCATCCAGCTTCTTATCAGCAGACAGTTCTGCATCTCTGATGATTTGGAGTTGCATTAGTGCCTATAGGCTGGGCAGCTTACACATCTGGAATAGTACAGTGAGGTTTGCTCCCATCTCAACAAACCCTTTACAGGGAAGGTCTGACATATTTCAGCAAGACAAACTACATGCTGTATCCATCTCAACAGCCTGCTTTTACACGAGAAGTGAGAATCGTGAAATGCAAAATCCTGCAACATTTCAATGCAGCAGACTTTAATATTTATTGTGTATGAACACTTTTTTATTAATTTGTAATCAGCAGAAAATTGTTTTATAAAAAAATCATAAAATTTTAATGAACGCGTCATTAAAAAGCTGTTAATATAAAATGTATGTAATTTTCTTTTTCTTTTTGAAGGTGGGATTCTACAACACTGTTGCTATTCCATGCTACACGACGCTATCAGAGCTTTTCCCTCCATCCGGCCCTCTTTTAAAAGCCTGCAAGTATGTTTGTTTTTAATAACTCACAAGCTAATGAATTCGATTTAAAATAAAAATGATCATCATCAATATTACCTAAAGTTTATTTCACTCATAGATTATTGTCAAATAAATGCCTGATAAAAGAGTTTATCTACTGTAAAAGTCCACATTTTAATCACTTTGCTGTAAATATATACAAGCTAACACGCTTTCTGCTGTGTTAGCTTCAATTAAACATAACTGTGTTAGTTATTTGGAAATATAATATCAGATTCAAACCACCGTGGTGCATCAGAACAGCTACATTTCTGCTTTAAGTCCAATACATGTGCGAAAATGTATTTATGATTGTTATTGCAGGTTTTCAAACAGGATTGTGCTGCACGTTTGCTCGTCCTTCTGCTGCTTTGTAAAATGTGTCCTTGATCTGTGGGGAATGCAAACAAAGTGAGAGGTGTATTATATATAAGCCCCAGCTGTACGTCAGCGCCCAGGTCTGGGTGGGCAGCAGGCCTAGACCCTGCAGAGCCCTGCTGTTCATCCTGGGATCTGTTAAAGACACCTGAACTGCATCAGGCTGGTTAACTGAATAGAACGATGGCGAAGGGCAGCATGTTTAGTGTTTGTATGTCTGTATGGATTAAAAATGAACCCTTTGAAATAACTAATCATAATATTGCTGTGTGGATATAGTCAAGAGCTTTTATTTAAACCTACATTTATGAGTTACAGCTATTATTTCTCTTTTTAAATGTCCTAAGACTGATTCAGGATCCTTGTGTTTACAGAGAGAACCTGAACCATTGGGAGCAGATCGCGAGCGGAGAGGTAGAGGATATCGTGCCCAGTCGACCCAGCGATTCAGGTCCGGTTAAGGTGGATAATTGACTACCAAAGGGGCCGTGGGCCCAGCAAAGAGATACAAACATAATCCTGCCACGGACCTGGAACTTTGACAGGGAGGAGGGACGTACCACATCCTGTGTCAACGGGAGTTTGATTAGCTCAAAGAAACTTCACTCTGAAAACACACAGTTACCTCATCAGGTGACGGAGGTGTCAACACTGTCGGTTTCACTGATCCCAGACACTGACAGGTAGTCGCCGGGGAGCGACTTCAGCGTCCGCTCAGTTTGGGAAATTATCTGGTGGAATGTCCTCGTGTCCTTTCAGTTATTTTGGCTGTTTTTTTTTTTATGATTTTTCTTTATTTGAACTTTTTCCACTATGGTCTTGTATTTGCAGAGGCCTTACTCTGAACCTTTAACAGGCTAGGATATGTGAATTATTATTATCATTATTATTATTATTATTATTATTATTGCTCTTTTGAGGTGGTACCGTTTGCCTTTTATGTTAAGTTTATCAGACACTTACTATTTCAGCAAGTTATTTCCAGAGACGGAAGGAATGTGTAGATTAGCTGTATGGCTTAGACACCTTATTGAAAAGGTGGGCGTTAGAATGTGCTTATTTTTAATGACTTTTTGATTTTTTTTTTTTTTTTTAGCAAATATCCTTTGCAGTACTTGAATAAATACATACAGCCTATTCTATGTGGAGATTTGCAGAAATCCCCAGGTAACATAGATAAACTGTGATGTTGACACTTGTGAATACAGCCACGAGAAAGTCACGTTGTTTGAAGTCTGAGGTGGATCCTGCAGCTTGCCAACCCCCCCCCACCATCCTTTAGGAACCTGCTGCACCAACATCCTTCCCTACAACAGGATCCAACCCACGTTTTTTTTTTTTTTAAGCCAAGACTTCGTACTATTTTGTTTATTCTCATTTTTCATTACTGAATTTTCTCACCAAGATGGTAAGGAAAGTATATAAGGTGTGCAGTTTTATTTTTAAAGTAGGTAAGAACAACAATAAATCACATGGCTTTACCGTCACATTTCATCCGTCATAGGTTAAATTAAAACGTGTCCATCTCTGGGATTTCACCTCAAGAGTGTTGTTTATATGTTTCTGTTTGTGTGTGATCGACGCTGATATTCAAGCTGTAGAAGGAAGTAAATCAACCTCCTGATTTTCTGAAACGATACCAGGAGATACATCTGGACTCTTTTTGTTGAGTTTCCAAGATCTTCCAAAAGACAATTTTTTTTTGTCTTAATCTGTCCTTCCAGAGGACAATGTCTCTCTAAGACTGACATTAATGCTCAAGTCTTGTTCTTCTGTTTTATTTTTTGTTTTGTACAGCTGGTACTGTGGTCCTGAGTGTGAAGAATGTATCATTTTGATGAATGTTTTTATTGGATGCAGATTACGGGAGGCTGTGTTTGGGTTTTAGTGCACCATCAGATTCCTCCGTGTGTGCTCCGTCTTAGAATCGCTTCCAGCAAGCTTCAACCAAGAGCAACAATTAGCATGCACCTTACCTGAAGTTTCTATATAACTTTGTATGAAATGGTAATAGGTATGTAGTGTGTAGAATTTAGTTTGTACAGGCTGAGATGTATGTTCTGATGGTGCTAAATGGAATGGCAGTCGTGCACTTTCTTACTCTGCGTGTGCGTGTGTGTGTGTGTGTGTGTGTGTGTGTGTTTACCTTTCCTCCTTTATTCACTCCAACCCCACCTGACAACATGGTAAAGTCACTGCACTGTCCCTTCTACTTTCCATCACCAGTTATATCCCAACGTCTGCACTATGTTTAGCTTATGATCTTTATCATTATTATTATTGTTATAATTATTATTGCTATTATTACTATTGTTATTTTCCTAATTAGAGTTGAATTTAAATTAACTTATATTTTTATACAAAGACAAATAAAGTTTGCCTTTTTTGTTTTGTACAAAGTAAACATTAAGATAAATTAAACAGTCTAGACATGTTACTGTTACCCAGAATAACTGAGGAATGTCTCAACTGTAAATGTAAGAGCCGTAGCCCAAATGACTTTTAATAAATACACCTTTAAAAATCCAGCCGTGCCGTTTTCTTTACCTGTTTCATTTTGTTTATGTATTTTATTTTGTGTATCAGTTATAAATTTAAATTCAGTTCATTTTTATCTATAAATTGAATCATTATTTCAACACGAACCTCCATTCTGAGTTGCACAGGGCGACAGTGGAAAGGAACGACTCCATTTTAACAGGAAATGAGTACAAATAAAATACAACATTATGTCTGAGTTTATGTCTTTTATTTTGGTGGGATGGATCTTGGAAGTCATATTCATGACACCTCTTTTTACAAATGATCTCCGAGTAGAATAGAAAGAATTTTAAAGGATGTGATTTTGTAAAGCTTTTGTTTCTCACATAACCTGTTAAAATAAACAAATTTCCCAGCTGACTGTTAATTAGATTTAACTCAGTCTTTAATTTGCAGCTGGCAGGAAGATCTGAAGTTGGATTGAAGCTTAAACAAACCAAATGTACATTATTTTGATCTTATGATATTCTTATAAAAATACATGTGCACAGGGCTGCATGGTATGTAGTTGTTAGCACCTTTCTATATGAGTTTGCATGTTATTCCTGTTGAAAAAAGCCCGTAATGTTAAATGGTGACTAAATTGGCTCTGAATGGTTGTTCATCTCTCTGTGACTCTGTTGGACCAGCAAGATTTCTAGGATGTAGCGCCGCCTCTCACCCAATGACCTCTGGAGATCAGCAAACAGGTATGAAAAATGGATCGATGTACATACGCTACTACTGGGTGTCCGTCTATAGAGCAACACACTAGAGTTCAGTTTGATGGTTTATGTGCAAATAAACCAAAAGTGCCCAAAGATATACAATAAAACAGCTTTTGTGCTGTTCACTGTAGTTTTCATGAAGGGGTTAATTATCACATTTAATGACCATATAGAAAACAATGTAACTATTTACTCCAGATACAGTAAATAATTATTACATGTTATCTTTTTATTCTAACATGTGGATGATTTAACTTTTTTCAGTATCTGGAACTTATTCACACTTGGGGAAAAAAAATCTTTGGGAATTTCTGTGTTTTTTTATTGTATTTTTCAATGGTCATTTTTATATAGAAACAGTTGCATTTCAGTGGAGCATAACTTGGTACTCTGTTTCATCATGTTCTGCTTTGCCATCTGGGTGCTTTCCTATTCTGGTCACTCCAGCCCTGAGGCCCTTTCCTTTTCTTTCTTCTCCTCTCTTCCTTTTCGACTTAGGGCTACCCTTTAGAGTCTGTGTGTCTACTTACATACAGATTTGCAGTCTCATCGCATGTAACCAGATTACAAAGCAGTTTGATTAAAATGTTTAAACACTCTTGGAAAATTCATTCAAAATTCCCCTCAAAGTAAATTTCACACAGTTTGTTGATTAATTGTGAAATTCTGCCAGAAACACACGGAAAACATGTAAAAAAAATAAGCAACATTTGTTTGTGTGGATCTTGTCTGTAGTCAGGAGATTATGGAGAACACATCTGGTATTTGCAGTCTAAACAAGTTCACTCCTTGTCTTGCTTCTGGCTCTTGACGAAATTCAAAACACTGACCGGCTCAGTAAAAGTTAAATGAGTTAAACCTGAACTGAGAGAAAACAGTTGGACAGAACTCCATCTCAACTTGAATGCAACTCTGACAGTATATAAATGAATGTGATATAGATAAGAACGGTGCAGTTTCTAACCTTACATCATGATCCAATTTAAATTGTGAGAATTTACATATTTACTGAAACACAAAACAGATCCTGATAGCACATTCTGTGTCTATATTGATTAAACTGAGCATATAACTACCAGATGATATACACTATAGTTCGAAATTAGGCAATAAAGCCCATGATTCAAGCAATTCGACATAATTATAACTTATTGGACAGTATTTTGACATTTATTTTCACGTGCTAACTGACTCCCTCCCTTCCTGTGATGCATTTTGTGCGGTTTTATCCTGTTACTTGCCGATTAAGGGGCTAATTTTTTGTTATTCCAATTGTTTTTAACTTTGAACCAAAGCTTTAGTTAATTTCCATTTCATCTTGATCGTGTGTGTAAGCGTGTGTATGTTTATTGAGAGAGAGAGTGTGTGTTTTCCTAGACACGGCACCTGAAAGCTCACCGGTACGATTATTAATAAGACACTGAACGCAACACAAGATTAACGCGTGTCTGTCCTCATGGCAACCAAATAAGCTCGCGCACCTAGAGAAATGTAGAGAGTTTGTTTTTATTCACGGGTATTTTTATTGTAAATCAGCTAACAGGTGAGTTTTATTTATGTTTAGACTTAATTACAGCTACGTGAATGTTAATGTAGCATAACTGTTTATATTAAATAAATAAATCTCGCGGGAATTTAGCTTACTTGTTAGAGGAATAATAATTAGAATTTAATTCTAAAAGGTTGTTGATGTTTTACAACTTATTGTTATTTCAATTCATTTGAGGCCTACAAAGTTATGTGTCATTATTTTAAATAGTTTGTATTAGATTTTGGGCAGTGAGATTTTATCATCTCTGTGTCTTTAAACCAGATTTACAGTGTGAACACTTGCAGATATGTCTAGCAGCTTTAAGCAGAAGCATGACAGCCTTCAGAGCGATGTCCACAGCGATATCCAGACGTACTGCTCAGGCCATCTGGGGCCCCACAGCCTGAACCCGAGTCAGCCCCCCAAAGAGACAAAGCAGTTTTTCCAGAGCGCATCAAAGAGCCAAGCAGAAAGTCCAAACTCCCTGGCAGTCAAGAAGAAACAGAAAAAGAAAACCTCTAGCGCTCCTTTTGTAGAGTCTGAGGTCTTCAGGTCAAAACAAGATCAGGCCAAAGATTATTCATCACATGCAGGCACAAGAGAAGACACATCTCCAACTAGAACAGGTTCTTATTCATCAAACTTTTTGTCAAACAAGCCAAAAGACTGTTCACGGACGGAGTCAAGCTCTTCGTCTCACCCAGAGGGGAATCTGCAGTTTTCCTTCAGCCCTTCCAACAAGGAAGGCCTGAACGATGACGGCCGGCTGGAGCTGAAACGCTGCTTTGACAGGGACGTTGCAACCAATCAGGACATATGTGCAGAAAGACTGACTGCTGAAGTTTATGAGAGGAAACTACAAAAGGTACATGACATTAAAAAGGAATTTAAAAACCGACACACACTTAGTAATGTTCTGTGTGTGTATCTGTTACTGTTCTGCACAGGGGCTGAAGAAGTTGTCAGCACAGAGCCGACCCAGTAGAGACCGCCTTGCGGTGTTCAGTGACGTCTTTGATGATGTATGTGAAGGCTCACCAGTATTTGGACGCATCCTGAGGGAAATCAAGGTTTTTCCATTTCCTCCGTACCCCGTAGCACATTTTTAGCATGTGCCGTCAGATGTATTCAAGCCAAGAGAGAGTGAGTCCCTGGTGTAGAAAGTAGAGCAGCCACCGGAACCTGGTCTTCATGTGTCAGGGAACAGGATCTGAGAGGGCAACGGCTGCGTCACGGCTAATTCACGCAAAGTGGACCATGTCGTGCAAAGTTTCTCTTTTGCAGCTGACATTGTTGCTCATGCGTTCAGTAAAACTGCTTTCCATTTGCCTGAATTTAAAACCTGAATTTAAAAGATGCTCTATGAAGCTTTTCTGTGAAGAAAAAAACACATTATATACCAGCTGTTAACATTTTGGATATTTAAAAGTGCAAATCAAAAGGAATTTGACTAATCTTTTAGTCTTTTAATATAAAAATACCATAATTCAGTAAATTATAACAAAATAAAATATATTTTTTCTTTCTTCCAGACAGAATATGATTTATTTGTAAATCACCTGATGGATTCCCAGTCCTCACAACATCATTTGGTAAAGTATAATTCACTAAATCTGTGTAAAAATGTATCTATATTATTTACAAAGAGTGCCCTTCAAATAAAAAAGGGTCAAAAACAGCATCTGAATCAGCCTGTCATTCAGTTTACTATCATTTAGGTGACTCAACATAACTAACAGTACATTCATTTATTTTATAGAGATTATAAAAACATTCAGTTCTTCCAAGATTTGAAACATTATGAACTTTTTAGTAGCAAAAATCAAAATGTACAAGTGGAATTAGTTCATTTTGTACATATGTTACTGTTTTATGTAGTAAACTATGTAAGTCTTGATGTTTCTGACTCTTGTTGAATTGTTTTACATTTGCCGAAGACTACAATCCAAAATTCTGGTAATAATAAACAAAGTGAAATGGAGCTGGATGCTGCTGAGAGGGAAGTTAGCAGGTTGATGGAAGAAGCTACCAGAGTTCTGCAGGAGAACAAGCGGTACAGCAATTATTTCAACAACACAAAAGATGCTAATTCTTGTTGGTTTAAGTTTGTATTTTCTTAAACATCAGATTACAACACGAGTTACGGAACATTCCCGTCATAATAGACACGGAAGGCATGAACAGTAAGTCCCAGACCTACATTTGCTTGTCTAAACAAACCACGTGTGCAGCATATTGACTTTTTAACACTGAACTACTTTTACTTTCCTCATGCAAATGTACCTTAATAACAGCTGCAGGAGTGCAGACCCATCAGTATTCACTGCTTTGCATTGATATTTGATTTTCTGTGTGTGGACAGATGTGTCTCTGTCTGGACTTCCAGAACGTGGGACAGACATGGATGACTCTAACGTCCTCCAGTTCACTAGACGTCAGGTGCTAAATGTGTGGAAGGAGATCCAGGAGCTGGAGGTGGAGATCGATGAGAAGCTGGTGTCCAATGTTACAACTGCTGCTACGAAAAGACATGTTAAAGAGCTACAGGTGCTAAAAATGCCCCACCTGTACTGTAACGAGTACAACTTAACATTTGCATCAATTTAAATGTACATTACTCTTTTACATGCTTCCAGATTGAAGTAGTGAAACTAATAACATCAAACGAGAGTCTAAGGACCGTTAACGAGGCAAGACTCCAAACCATTCCACTAACTGCTGTATGACAGACAGGCAGCCATGTTTAAAAACTTCCATCTCTTATTTAAGGATCTCCAGAACAACATCAATGCAGTGCTGAACAGAGAGAAAGCAAGCAAGGCCATCAGACGGTATGTGGTGCACCATGCACAGCTGATGAGAAATAAATGAGTTTATGAGTTGTTGTTTTTTTGGGGGGGGGTGTTTACAGGATGCTGTGGAGTGAAATACACAAGGATCTGCAAACAGATGTGAAATAGCCTCATCAAGCAGCTTCAAACTAAAAGACCTGTTGTGTGGATTCAAGTCAAATAGTATGTGCATGAAACTAAAGACAAATAAAAATTATATTGTTAACAGGAAGTAACTTGAGTTATTTTATCATCACCCATAAATTCATCAAATTCTAGCTGCTTCTCTTAGAATATTTTCTACATTTATTGTGAAAATAACGAAAAACTGTCTTCATCCCGTCACTCGTTCTCACCGCAGCACATAGAAGCCATTAAACATTACTAGTTAACATCGTCTGCTCTGATTGGCTCGTGGCAGGAGGCAGATAGACTTTCTCGTCTGTATTAGGTTAAACTTGATGTTTATCATCATTACTGATGTTCTTTTGAGCAACATTCAATCATGCTGTCTTGTTTTATTCTGTCAGATATCATAATAATCCATTTTCCACTCAATGACAAACTGCCCAAGCCTAAATTATTCAGTATCATTTCCCTTCATTTTAATAAAAAAAGAATAATCTTCTGATAACTCGTTAGGTTAAAGATTTCATTGGGTTTTTAAAAAGGTGTGATTCATCATTTTAGTATTAAAAAACAAGGTAAATTTGAGAATAAATCAAACAATGGAAGAATGTGTCTTACTGATGTATTTAATGTAAATTTTTTGGATTGTGTCATGAATGCAGCAACATTTTAATAATTACATGAAGCTATTTACATAGATAAAATGGAAACTGAGTAGTTTAAATGCAAAATTGTGACAAATCTGGAATTACCCTAATACGTTAACACGGCTGGATTTTAAAATTATAATTGCTGAACAAAAACGTGTTTTTGAATTATTGTAAATAAAATTACCAACATTTTATGTGCGGCTTGTTTTACCAGTTATCAAAGTAACCAAGTCATTATCCCACACACAGTTTAACACTCTGTATGTTGCTTCTGTGGCAGAACAATTGGACCTTTTTCTTCACTGATATTTCCAATAAAAAATCTAGATTATAAAATCTAAATAAGGTAAAACAACAAACTAATAAAAGTGTTTTTTCTGATTTATTCACTGAGTGAGCAGGTGACAGTAGTATTCAATCATATCGGATCATTTACTTTAAGATAAATGATAAGTTTAAAATAAGATTCAGATCATAAACCTTCTTGTTATAAAATAGGGAGCAGATTACTCTTTGAACACTAGAGGGCGGTAGCGTCACGTGAAAAAGGCTGACAATGGGAATAAATTCATGGTCTGTGTTCGATCTAAAATCCTTTACTGGCTCTACTGTTTCCTTTTAAACACACTTTTATCATATCAATTTACCACGTGATAAACTGCTCCTAAAATATAAAATCCAAGGAGTTCAGATTGTTTCTCTCCGACTCCCATAATGAAACACATGATGTTATGCATGTCTTTGGTTTTAGTCAATGCTGAGTTGTCAGTCCGTGACCTTTATCAAAATCAGTAAAAATAGTTTGAGGTTTGTGATGTCTTGAGAAAGGTCATGGTGGTGGATGGGGAGGGGGGTGGTGGTGGGGGGGGGATGTTAAAGGAAATACAATCACAGTTTTCTCTTTACTGTCTGTGTGACTTGAATCATAATGTTCAAACTTTGTGCCCCAAGATGGGATGAAACCACTTGGTTTGTTCAAGGCTCACTAAGAATGAGCAGATTAACAGAATTATAAAGAGTTTCAAATGGACTGATAGGGAGAGACCTTTACCCCTGATATGACAGAGTGCCTTGCTGTCTGCCAGAACCTAATCCTGTCNAGAGGTCAAAGTCTGCGATCGGGTTGACAGTCCGTAAGAGCAGAAGGTGTTTTCGTCCTGTATGTTTGAGCTCTTCTCTCTCTGGTAACTCTGTTAACGTCGTAGAGGACTTCCTTTGTTTGGATTCTGATCAGTTCAACATGATGTTGCTGCGGACTGCTGCTCTGCTTGTCTTCTGCACGTCCTTGGCCATGTGTGCCACTTTAGGCTACTACCAAACTGAAGCAAAAGAAGGGGAGGAGACTCCAGGTGGTGTACCTTTTCCTGTAGAAGAAGCTGAGAAAACATCAACAAAAATACAGCCAGTGGACCAACAAGCTGACCAACCTGCGGTGGAGGTCCTCCATGTGGCAGATCCACAGAAAGACACTGATAAAACTGCTGGAGATTCCCTCACTAACGCTAACAAAGCTCTCACAAAACAACAAACACCTTCTGACGAGGAGGGCAATGAGATCAGACCAGCTCAGACCAACAAGTCCCCAAATAAAGCTGTAGTTCAAGAAGAAGATCCGAGCAGCTGGAGCCTGAACTCCATCAGAAACAGTTTTCAGACTGTTCATGGATACTTTGACTCCCTGGTGGAGCTGGTTGGAGGACACAATGGCGTGTGCCAGTACCGCTGCAGATATGGTAAGGCTAGATCTCTTGATTTTGGAATTTATTTGCTTTTTACACTTCAGCATTGAAAGTGTTCAGCACTTTTTAAACCCTGAATGCAGTATTTTATCAGTTATGGAAGGTAGTTCTCAATTTAGTTGCACAAACATCTTAAACTGCATCTTACCTGTGAAATGACATCTAAATACAGAACAAGACTTTTACCATGGAAATAAACAATTCTTCTCTGATTTCACAGGCGATCTTCCAAATCCTCGACCTGGATTCCAGCTCCCAGAACCAAATGGCTGCAGCTCCTCTCTGGTTGGAATCCAGGTGAATACTGCTGTAGGTGACCCGTTCATAGCACCTAAAGCTCTGGATGGAGAGATTGTTACCTCATACTCGATCTGCATTGGTAAACAGTAGGGATTTTTCTTTTGATAGCTCGACGTGGGAATCCCAGCGATGACTAAGTGCTGCAACCAGCTCGACGTTTGCTACGACACTTGTGGTCTAGACAAGTACGACTGTGACGGCAAGTTTCGCTCCTGTCTGCTCGGCATCTGCTCAGACCTTAAGAAGAGTCTGGGGTTTGTGTCTAAAGTACAAGGTGAGAATATTTAACCCCTTTCTATTTGTCAGCTGTGAACATATTTGACCATCAAGTCTACATCTCCTCTTTCAGCTTGTGAATCGATGGCAGACGCCCTCTACAACACGGTGTGGACTCTTGGTTGCAGGCCTTACATGAACAGCCAGAGGGCGGCATGTGTCTGCGAGGGAGAGGAGAGGGACGAACTGTGACAGGGACACTAAGGACACATCCTCTGTATAAATAACAGAGTCACGAATTGTTCCATTTTTACACAATGAATTTATACAATTCTCCTCTTAAGATTCAGAAATCATAAGAGAGAATTCCAGGAAACTACTTACAAATAGTATTTGTCTGAAAATGACTTTAAGAACTTTAATTATTTGCTCATGCAAATTTACATCTCATTTCTCCTTATTTAGGTCAAATTTGGGCAAATAACTCCATAAAACCACAAATCACTTTATGACTCCAAGCAGCTCCTGATCAGAAGATGAAGGATATTTTATTTAATCTGATTAATTTGCTAAATAGATAAAAAGTTACAAGTTAAAAAATGAGGTGCACATCAACTCAATATAAGCTCCATTACAGCTACACTATGTTAGAGTTTGACTTAAGTTATTTGACAGTTATTTTTTACTTTTTATGAATATATTGCAGTTTAAATGAGACATTTACCTTTAGACACATCAACAAAGTAATTAAGTATTTTTTCAAGGTACAGTTTAGTCATTTATATCAATCGATTTCAATTAACAAACAAGTGAAAATGCCTTGAAAATGTAAACAACTTTTACAAATCTAGCATGTCTTTTAGCTGTCGTGAAGCCAGTGAAATATTTCGAAAGCGTGACCCAGTTAAACACCCGCCATGCTGCAGTTATTAGAGACAAACTGCGGCTCTTCTGGGAAGTTTCGAATGGAAATGTCAGTATATGGTTCTGTCAGACAGAACGGAACAGAAACATTACGTTTACAGTGTATGTTTGTGTTTGGGACTTTAAAGGGACAGTGCAATACACATGTATGTCTTCAGTTATTCTATAACTACAAAATAAAAGAAAATGATCCCTTCAAGTGTCATTTTTCAGACTCATCATGTCCGTGTGGATTTTTTCTCCTTTGTGTTGCTGGTTTTAGCTTCAGCGTTAAGGCAGAATGTAAATGGGGCCTGAGCTCAGTGTTTGCTGCTCCTGTGATTCCTCCGCCCAGATCTCCCGTCGGACACGTCCACGGCAGCGCCGAGCACAGCGGGTGTCTCCTGTCCTACATACCAACACGTGGCAGTGGAGAAACACTTGCTATAAAAAAAAAAAAATCAAAGACCAGTTTGTTTTGGAAAACAGAAAGACGCCACAGAGTTTTAGATGCTGCTAATTCATCTTATATTTCTACAGAGCCACTTCCACTCACCAGCTGACTCCAGCATGCTTAATTTACTCACTTGATTGTCTTTGCCAATGAACTTGAAGACAGAGACCTGGAAGTGCTTGGAAAGCTGGTCCTTTGATGAATACTGTGTTACCGTTTCATCAGAGATGCATCTGTGTGGGAGGCCGAAGTGAGAAAACAGAGTCACACAAGCTTTAAAAGCAGAACTCATTCATTCATATGAAGCTTATACTTCCAACAGGGAGACGTGAAACTGGATCATTTTGTTGTCCTGTTAGTGTCAAACAGAAAGAGGATAACTTACTCCAGCGTATGTTTACCCAAAAGTGACGAGATAGTTGTCATTTTTCCTCCCCGAGCGTTTCTGTTTTCTCTCTACACTCGTCAGAGTCCAAGGCCGGAGCCATTTTTTATCTGGTATTCTTTGTGATGGAGTGTCGCTGTCCTACTTTATAATTGCCAAAGGGTTTGGTGAACATCAGCTGAGTTAGAAACTGGTGACACTGATGCAGGACCACACTAAATATTTGATGTTAACTAGAAGAACTCAGAATTCCACTGGAGAGAGCACTGATAAAGTTGTGTGCAAGAAAATATGTTTGTTTAGTGACACTTTAGACCAAAAGAGACAAAACAAAAATCTATTTCACATTTTCTTACAGAGTTGAGTAATATCAGAGATACTCACCCATCTTTGATGAGGTAGTACTTCAGGGCCTGGTCTGCTTTGGGTCCTGGAGTTGCGAAGCAGCTCTCCACTAGGACAGCGAGACCATCCACCCTCTCCTTAGGCTCCACCCCAAAAAACAGTGAGTCATGCAGGTGTAGCTGGGGGGGGCTGCGGTAGGGCTCTGAGAACTCGGAGTTCTTGAAGAGCTCCAGGTTGAAGCGGAAGACTCCCTGACTGTGACCTTCCATCTCCAGAGCTGAGCTGCGCACGCTTGCCTGGTACCCGTCTGATACTTGATACTCTCTGGGGAACTCGCAGGTTACTGGGATCACTAACTTACTGGTTCGGACGATTAAGTCCTTGTTGCTTCCCGGGCTGCTTCTGGGTCGACCCGTCACCAGGTTGCTCCCCACAATCTTGTTGTCTGTCACCTGGAATTAAACACTTACTTCACCTAAATGGCTTATTTTATAAATGAAAAGAGACGTTTTTTTAAAAATATATATATGAAACCAACATTTTTTTTTTTTACACAGTTAAATAAGAAAGACTTCACACTTAAGCCTCGGACCTCCACCACTGTCCCACAGGTCTTTAGGCTGAACCTGAGGTTGATGTGAGTGCCGTTGGAGACGCCTCGACAAGATGAGTTGGACAGGAAGAGCTCCAATCCTCCCACAAGGTCTTTTGGAACTGACACTGTAATAGAACCGGGGTCACACTGGACCGGCACTGCAGGGACAAAATGAAAAAAATTACATTTTTGTCCAAGTCATGAAATATTGTAGAACTGAAAACAAAACTATTATATTTCTTCACTGAAACATGTCTGGAGATAAATTTAAATATGTCCCTCTTCCTTGTGTTGCTTCCTTATCTGTGACATCTGCTCACACACACCTTGGCATGTGTGCTTGTCTTCTCCCAGCTCAAGCCCTCTGGGACATTGGCACTGATAGGAGCCCCGCAGTGATGAGCAGCCGTGGCTGCAGCCTCCATTGTTGACGTGACAGCCTTCGATCCCTGCAAGACGCATCGCAGGGAAAATGTAAAGCAGCAGGAAAGCAAAGTGGTTTATCTCTATGGAGTGTGATGTACCTCTACAGCTGCGTCCGTCCTCATCCAACACCAGACCCCTCCCACACTCACAACGCCTGGAGCCTTTGGTGTTCACACACACCTCTGCACAGCCGCCATTCTCCTTATCGCATTCGTTTACATCTGAACACAGGACACGCGCCACATACTGTCAGACATGATCACCAGATGAGTTTGAGTTTTAATTCATAGAGCACCAGATGGGTGGAGTTTATCACCTCCAGGGGATTTCTTTCATTTTTCAGGGTTGGGGGATGATAGATGGACTCCAAAGGACCTTAAAATGGAGTTTATTGCACTAAAAACGACTGATAAAGAAATAATGATGGATGAAATCAGAGTGAGGACAAAAGTTAGAGAGAAGGTGGACAGAGTGGAGGGACGTAGACGTCAGGTCAGAGAGAGAGAAACAGGCTGATGGGTCGATGGCTTGCTACGTTCTCACATGGCATCAGAGAACATTGTGCAGATTAATAATTACTTTAATAATTCAACATTAACAAAAACTTCCAAAAGATAAAACTTTAAAAATCTCATTTATTTTGATGTTTTAGTTCATTTTTTGCACTCATGATGTGTGTGAGCTTCGTTTTTATCTCCATGGCTGACGTGTAGGAAGTGGAATCAACATAAATCATTTTCTTTTATTAAAAAAAATAATAAATCAATAAACCGAAGGGCATCAGCAACATCAGTACATTAACTATTATTTAGTTTGGTTTCCCTAAACCTCCGAACTACCGAAATCCATATAAAACAATTTGGATTTAGAATTTTGGAAACAAATCATGTGGATAATTAACTAAAATAAAACTAACAAACATCAATAAAAAAATCTAAATCAAACTGCAAAGACTCCTGTGACGTTATACAGATACAGTACAGCAGGAACAAAAGAGTTTTATTTCAAATATTTGGATCTAAGATAGGTAAAAAATTGAAACATATTTATAGAAATGTGGTGGTTTTCTTGCAAAGTATAGTATTTATTTCTAAGTATGAATATAAATATACTGTATGTATCACGGTGCCCAAATCTTTCCACTACGCTGCTCGTCAATAAGCCCATTTCAGCGTTACCTGGAGGAGAAGAGAGACAAACACGTCTCCGTGAAGGAGATAAAGAAAAGTGTATAGTGTAGATTTACATAAAGAAATTGTTCTGCTCCCAAAATTCAATTACATGAAGTTAAACACGAACAGCTGTGCAAGAATGATGAATATTAGTTCATTTAAAGGAAATGTATCTGTCAGAACAAGTTGGAACTGTCAGTAAATTCAGTCAGAATCATCTTTCATGTTATCATTTTGTTCTAATATTTCCTGATGTGGAACTTATTTGTTGTTCCTTCCTGTTTGTCTCACCCAGGCATGTTTGTCTGTCTGGACCCAAAGTGGTTCCAGGAGCACAGTGACAGTCAGAATCTGGACATCTGGCGCCTTTGCAATCACCCTCATCACAGATATCATAAAAATCTGTGCAACAAACACAAACATAATATGAATAAATGAGTTTTTTTGTTGTTTTCTTGTTGATTTGAATGTCTGATGTGTTCACTTACATCCACAGTAAACATGGAAGCAGACAGAGGGTCTGGGCAGGCGATACACAAAGTATCCTCCAGGACACGCCTTCACATCAGCGCTGGCGTTCCACTGGCAGCAGTTGTTATTGAAGCTGGCACACAAAGGCAGGGTGACGGTTCCATCCTGGAGCTGTGGGTGGCTGCCCTTGAGCCATATGGGGGCATGTGTGCCACAGCGATTCTCAGGGATGCAGAAGGTGGGCATGGCATCCCCGGCCATGCCGGTGAAGCGGTACCATTCCCCTGACATGTGGCTGTCACAAAGGGGCCCGCTGGATGACTGGTTGACATGAAAATCCGTGTTCCTCCAGGGTTCGTTCAAGCTGATGTAAGCAGAACACGGATCCAAGGCTGAGATGTGAAGAGGAAAGAACATGTACCGTCTATTTTTTCTTATTAAGCCATAAACACAGTAACAAACTAAAACAGCTGCACTGTTTGAGTATTTATTTTTCTTCCCAAATTGTTTAACTGCTTTAATATAATCAATTTAAACTTTATTAATTGTGTGAATCTCAGTGAAATCAGAACAAAAGGGTTTAAAATGAAAAACACTGGAACTGTGCAGCTGTTTTATTAATCTGTTTGATTTCTAACAAGCAACTATTGTTCATTATATCCAAATCTGTAAGAATAAAAAATAATAAATAAAACATGACAAATTAGTGAAACATGTTCATTGTAAAGTTGTTTTAATTCTGAACAAGCTGATGAAATATTTACCTGTTATAGATGACAATACATCTGAATATGAGTAATGTTACACTAACATGTTACTGTTTATTGACAAGGAATATTAATTTATTTTTATTCTGAGATAATCTACATCATTTACTATTTAACACCAGTTTCACTGATGTAGAATCTCAACATTATTCCATCAAATTTAAAGTGAAAAACTGCTGCTAATTGATACAGTCTGAGACTCAAACATATAAAATCTAATCAGGGTTTTCCAGCAACATTATTTTGACTAAAGGTGAATTAACAAAATAAGATGTGAAATAGGCCTTTTTTCCACCCCCTTTATTCTTGTGAAGTTTATACCTGGAAACTTTTCAACATAAAATAGTTCAAGCACACATAACCTACATTACAGCACGAGCACCCCAGCAGCTTTGCTTTTATCACTACAGGCATATCTTCCTGATTGTTTTTGCATGAAACTCTCAGATGCGGTGCCAAACTGCTCAGGGTGTTTCCCAGACAGCTCGGCAGATGAATGAATGAAATGAATATTCTCAGAGTGTTTTTAATTTGGTTTTATTTATTTATTTTTTTTGTCTCTGCTCTTTTGCTAATTTTGTGTGAGACTGGGCTGCACGGTGGTGCAGTTGATAGCAATGCTGCGCCTTGCAGCGAGAAGGTCCTGGGTTTGAAACCGGGCATGTTCTCTCTCTGTGCATGGGTGGGTTTTTATCAGCTTCCTCCCACAGACCAAATATATGCAAGAAGTTAATTGGCGACTAAATTGTCCCTATAGCTGGCGACCTGTCCAGGTGTGACCCCCCCCACCTCTCACCCAATGACCACTGGAGATAGACACCAGCTCCCTGTGATCCTGAACAGGAAAAGCAGGTATAAATAACCACTGTGTGAAACTTCCTGGCACAATCGAAGCCGTTTTGCACTGCAGCAGAGAAAACACATCCTATTTTTTGAGATTTCTACCTATGCAATAATATAAAACTGAGGCTTTTAAAAGATTGAGGTCATTCCTCTTCTCCACCCGAGGGAGACCAATTTTATTTCCAAGAAACTCCAACCAGGTTCCTGTCGGCACCTCACAACTGTTAGTTTTCACTCTCGGGTGGTTTAAAAGAAAATAGCTCATAGTTTGTCCTTTAACAACTTCTAGAATATGTAATTTTCCAGTTCTGTGAGCACTGAGAGCCACAACTGAAATGTAATTCCCATCCAGAAAACAAATCTACAGCCACTGAAAAAAGTGGTTTTTGTTTTGGTGTTGTGTGCAAATTGACATGAATTGGTTAAAGTTGAACTCAACCGGATTTATTTTCACAGTCTGTGTTGTCTTAAAGCAAATCTTTGTACCAATACTACAAATGTTAACACAGACTCAGGTGTGATTAAAGTAAAAGCCAACAAGCTGTCAGCACGGGACTCTTTATTCAGTTAGTTCTGTCTGTGTTGAGTCTGTTCACTACTGCTAATTGTGCAGGATCAGTGAAACAACTGAGCTGAAAGAGTAAACAACGCCGCAAAACACTTATTAGTCTCTCGCTCCTGGATGCCCTCACAGCAGTGTAATTAAGAGGCAGACGTAAAACAAAAGGAGACAGCGTGAGGATCTGCAGGCGACAGTGAGAATGTTAACGAGTAAGAAGGGATGGAGTAACAACAAGAGGCTGATCGGTTCAGCAACGTTAACCATAACGTACAAAAAGTGTCTCAAACTGATACCAAACACTAGCTATCAACATATATATTTATGTGTGATGAACCTACAAACTACACACACAGCATTTTCCCTCCCCATCCACTTCCAGGTCGTTCATCTTTTCCCCTGTGCTGCAGCAATAAAAGCTCAGGAGTAAATCTATACAGCTCAGGCCATCTGACAGCTTTAACAACCTTTTTTTTTCTTTTCTTTCCAGAGATGTACGACTGACCATCAGTGCCTCAGATCCAGCTGTGCATTAGAGGCTGAGGACAATGCTGACTCATGTGGGTGCATGCTAATGTAAACCTTCCAAATGGGGCCTGAATAAGTTTGTTTGGCTGTTGAGAGGGAGGTGAACAGAATTTTGCTTTTATTTTTATTTTCTGTGATCACACTGGGGGCCCGTCCGGGATGTAGCCCCGCCTCTCGCCCAATGACCCCTAGAGATCAGCACCAGCACCCTGCGACCCTGAACAGCAATAAGCAAGTAAAGAAAATGGATGGATGGATTTTGTGATTATTGTGCTTTTATTTAAACGTGCAGCTTCACAAGGAAAATCGATTTTAACTCACAGTCCACCAAAAATTCAGCATCTTTGTAAATAAGTGTTAATTCAATGGAAAGGTAACAATTCTGAAGGTTTGAAACTTTCTCGTGTGATAATTTGTTTGGAATTGAGTAAAACCCAAATGTTGCTGGAACTGGATCTTTTCATCTGATACTTTAAATCTACAGCAAAAAATATTATTACCAAAACCAAACAGGCAGATTGGTGCACAGTAGCTTACAAATGGAAGCAACTTTTGATTTAAAGTATAAATAATAAACTCACCTGTACCTGCAGCTAGAAAAACCTCCTGCAGAAGACTGATAATTACCAAAAAGATCATGATGTCTCGTCTTGCTGTTGTTTCCAGATAATCCAAGTCTAACGTCTGTCCTTGCTGGTGGCGCTCATCTGCATCCCGCTGATAAGTTTCTTTTTCACCTTGAACCCCAGACCCTCTACTCTCCCAATCCAGAGGCAGGACCATCCTCCTATTGTTTCTACTCTCCTCCCTCCAATCCTGCACCTCTTACACTGGAATAAGTGTGACTGCAGATTACAGGTGTTTAATCTGCAGGAGCATTAAAACAATATGACTGATCTGTTTAGTGCTTCACATCTTTAAACAGTATCTTTCAGATCTGACTGCTGATACTGTGACCTTGTTGTTTATTTCATATGTTTTAGAACAGGAATGGATTAAACTGTTGTTTTACACCAAAGTCTTATTTTTCATCTGAGACAGCTGTTTTTTTTTAATAATGCACATTTTATTCCTTTTTTTATTTTTGAACAAACACAAAAATAACATGCACATTAAAGCTATAGTGCGTAACATCTGTCGCCCCCTAGCGGAATTTTGCGTTATTACAACAATGAAGCTGGCGCTTCCATATGACGTACGCCCCCCCCACCCCCCTTCCCCCAACCGCTATCCCTCTGCCGCTGTGATTCACGATTCCACAACATTTTTATTCTGTTTGAATAAGGACAGCTGTTGAAAAAAGATGGACTCTTTGGAAGAACTTCCAGATAAGTGTGTCTCGGCCGTTTCTTTGGCTTCTCCGCCATGTCGCTTTCCCGTTCTGCCTGCACTCTGCCTCCTGCTACGAGACTCTCCGCCCGTCCTCCCCCTCCCTTCTTATTGTGACGTAAAAGACGTAATTTCCTGAGCGCCAGCGCGGGAATGTCGCTGGTCGACACGCAAAGTAAAAATGATATATATTGAAAAATACCGTGAGATGTTTGAGGAGCCGATCGGCTTAATCTGCATTGTGTCATCTCCTCTAATAGTGACTTGGCTGAAACGGACATTCACGGACATGTAAAAGTTACGCACTATAGCTTTAATAAACACAAAAACATACACAAAACACCACAACTGACATATTCCATTTGGATATTAACAAACAGTCAGCCAGTTGATGAAAGCAGACCAAGTACAATCATACTGGTATATCTTGTTTTAGAGGTTGTACTGTATGTGACTTTCTCATATGATGCGAGCTTGGCCCTTGTTCTTAACCACTCTTCATAGGGCAGAGGGTACCTTTTTTTACAGTATCTTAACACTATCCGTTTGGCTGTTGTAAGGGCAAGTATAGTTCATCTTATTTCAAAGGAAGAAAGAGGAGAGTCCAGGAATTCTGTAGTTGAACCCAGAACGACAAGCTTTGTAGAAATGGTGAATTTTTTTTTAAGTACTGTAAAAATTATATCCCTGATATTTTCCCATCATTCTTGAAGGGCTGAACAGCTCCAAGGGATATATGAGATGGATCCACCTTCTTTATGGCATCTCCAGCAAGAATCTATGGAAATTAAGTTCCATTTATATAGCTGTTGTGGGGTTCGATGCCACCTATGGATTATCTTAAGCTGAATGAATCTGTTTCCAATTTCTCTATACATTATATTAATATTTTGTAGACTAGATTTCCAGTCATCTTGGGATATGTCCAGCTCCAAATCTTCTGCCCATTGTTGTTTTATTTTTAGTAATGGGTGGGTCAGTTGATCAAGTAGTAATTTATACAGTTTGGAGGTAAAGTCCTTTAATGTCGGTCAATGATTTACAAAGCAAAGCTTCAACCGGGCTACCTATAGGGCAGATTAGGGGCCTTCCCGACCACTTAGTTAGAGAGCTATGTAACTGGACATATCCCCAAAAATGACTGCCCGACAAATGATATTTAGCTACCATCTGGTCGAAGCTTAAATAACTATTGGTTTTCCCATCAAATAGATGTTGAACCCATAGCTGTTTCAGGTTTAAATAAATTTACTCAACAGTGAGCTGTCAGAAAATTACAGTCACAAAGATGTTTCTCTAACTATAATGAAACCAAATCAACCAGTATGTTAAAACACAAAAATGATTCTAAAGATTGAATAAAGAAAAAAAAAAAACAGTGACATTGAAAATGTTATTTGAACCAGCAGATTATCACAATACAGCTAAACCTCCTGCTAATTTTTTTTTTGAATAAACATCTATTTACAATAGGGGTGTCAAGCTCCAGGCCTCGAGGGCCACTATCCTGCATGTTTTGGATGTTTCCCTGCTTCAACACACCTGATTCAAATGAACAGGTCGTTAACAGGCTTCTGCAGAACTTGTTGAAATGAAGAGGATTTGAATCAGGTGTGTTGAAACCGGGAAACATCTAAAACATGCAGGATAGTGGCCCTCGAGGCCTGGAGTTTGACACCCCTGATACAACATTCAAATCTATGAAACATGTTCCAAAGGAACAAAGATGTTCCACAGTGACAAAGAATTTCCTATAGGGTGGTAAATCCAAATCACTCAAACCATGTAAACAACTAATAAAATTACATTTATTTTTATAATCACAGCACAGGAAAATATTCAAAATATATATTTTAATTAAAAAAAAACCAATTCCAATTAAATTTTGACTTTCAAAAACGTGTGCTACTGGATTAACGAGGATTCCTTTGTGGAGTGGTTATAGGTGTTTCAGAAAAGCTGAGGGAGTTTCCTCTATCCAACTGGTTTTTTTTCCTGCACATTGTTTCTGTCATGTTGACATCGGTTTAACTGAATTATTAATTAGATTAATTGCAAGTTGTAAAAACTTGGATGTGCATGTGGATTTTCAATATGTGTGTATATAGTTATGGTTTATTCTGATTAATCCTCACTATGTTTTTCTTGTTTGTTTTTCATGATAATGGCCAAAATGGGCTTCCTTATTTCTTAATTTTGAATTCATCATGGCCCGAGCATGAAGATATGAAGATACCAGTCTCTTCTTTTTAAAGAGGCCATTTCATACAAATTTCAGGACTTTGTGGTTATTTCTATTAACCAGTAATATGAAACATTTTATATCTAAAAAATGTCAGGAAACACTGATTAACAGACCTTTCAATCATCTGTATTAAAATTCGGGTGGTTCCGGTTCCTTCCGTCAGGCTGCTTCATCAGCAGCTCGTTCATATTCATTGTTCAAATTTGCTGGACTCTGATTGGCTAACAAACTAGCCTATGAGAGCAAGGTATACTGTTTCCTGCCCGGCTGTGCATGGCAACATCAGACGTTCTCTCTTCCTGTTTGATATGTCTTATGCTAACAGCTTTTAGCCAGCAGCATGCTAGGCGTGGTTTCAACTGCGGGAGCTGCTGAATACTAACGAACAAAGGAGTTGTGATGAAACAGATACAGGCCGTTCGAACTCGGGTTTTATCACCACCTGCGTAGTTTGAGAGATTAAAACTGAAAGAGAAGTTGTTGACTTGTTTTCACACCCACTATGAAGGTACAGTGGGGCAAAAAAGTATTTAGTCAGCCACCAATTGTGTAAGTTCTCCCACTTAAAAAGATCAGAGAGGCCTGTAATTTTCATCATAGGTATACCTCAACTATGAGAGACAAAATTAGGAAAAAAAAATCCAGAAAATCACATTGTCTGATTTTTAAAGAATTTATTTGCAAATTATGGTGGAAAATAAGTATTTGGTCAATAACAAAAGTTAATCTCAATACTTTGTTATATAGCCTTTGTTGGCAATGACAGAGGTCAAACGTTTTCTGTAAGTCTTCACAAGGTTTTCACACACTGTTGCTGGTATTTTGGCCCATTCCTCCATGCAGATCTCCTCTAGAGCCGTGATGTTTTGGGGCTGACGCTGGGCAACACGGACTTTCAACTCCCTCCAGAGATTTTCTATGGGGTTGAGATCTGGAGACTGGCTAGGCTACTCCAGGACCTTGAAATGCTTCTTACGAAGCCACTCCTTCGTTGCCCGGGCGGTGTGTTTGGGATCATTGTCATGCTGAAAGACCCAGCCACGTCTCATTTTCAATGCCCTTGCTGATGGAAGGAGGTTTTCACTCAAAATCTTACGATACATGGCCCCATTCATTCTTTCCTTTACACGGATCAGTCGTCCTGGTCCCCTTGCAGAAAAACAGCCCCAAAGCATGATGTTTCCACCCCCATGCTTTACAGTAGGTATGGTGTTCTTTGGATCCAACTCAGCATTCTTTCCCCTCCAAACACGACAAGTTGAGTTTCTACCAAAAAGTTCTATTTTGGTTTCATCTGACCATATGATGTTCTCCCAATCCTCTTCTGGATCATCCAAATGCTCTCTAGCAAACCGCAGATGGGCCTGGACATGTCCTGGCTTCAGCAGGGGGACACATCTGGCACTGCAGGATTTGAGTCCCTGGCGGCGTAGTGTGTTACTGATGGTAGCCTTTGTTACTTTGGTCCCAGCTCTCTGCAGGTCATTCACTAGGTCCCTCCGTGTGGTTCTGGGATTTTTGCTCACCGTTCTTGTGATCATTTTGACCCCACGGGGTGAGATCTTGCGTGGAGCCCCAGATCAAGGGAGATTATCAGTGGTCTTGTATGTCTTCCATTTTCTAATAATTGCTCCCACAGTTGATTTCTTCACACCAAGCTGCTTACCTATTGCAGATTCAGTCTTCCCAGCCTGGTGAAGGTCTACAATTTTGTTTCTGGTGTCCTTTGACAGCTCTTTGGTCTTGGCCATAGTGGAGTTTGGAGCGTGACTGTTTGAGGTTGTGGACAGGTGTCTTTTATACTGATAACGAGTTCACACAGGTGCCATTAATACAGGTAACGAGTGGAGGACCGAGGAGCCTCTTAAAGAAGTTACAGGTCTGTGAAAGCCAGAAATCTTACTTGTTTGTAGGTGACCAAATACTTATTTTCCACCATAATCTGCAAATAAATTCTTTAAAAATCAGACAATGTGATTTTCTGGATTTTTTTTCCTCATTTTGTCTCTCATAGTTGAGGTATACCTATGATGAAAATTACAGGCCTCTCTGATCTTTTTAAGTGGGAGAACTTACACAATTGGTGGCTGACTAAATACTTTTTTGCCCCACTGTAAGAACACCTGTGGAGCTAAAATATTCAACAGAAACCTCCGAAAAAACATTTTTAATGGAAGGGCCTCTTTAAGCAGGTTCTGATAGGTTACTACACTAATATGTCAGCTTCTCACATCATATATGATCAATTTTAAGTTGGTTATATTCAAAGGATTTAGAGATTTGTCAACTTCTATGTTCTCAAACTTATATATTTGTTTTCTAATGACCATCACAGCCACCGTGTGTTGATTCTTAGCTAATCTGTGAGGATTTCCTGTAGAGGAAGAAATGGAGGCCAAGGACAGCCGGAGGATATCATCCAGACCTTGAGAAGCAGCTTTTTTTAAACATCTGCCTCGTGTCACATAAACTCCATCAGGACCACTGGCTCCAAAAACCGGAGAAGGATTTTATTGATAATTGAATTACATTTCTCTTTTATACATATTTCATAAATGTTACAGGATTTTACATGTTTCTTTTTTGCCAACATTACAGCATCATGTCAACTGGAGGAAAAAAAGAAAAGAAACCTGAAAAACAAACAAACAAAAAAAAAAATGATGTACGAGATCCATTCAATCCTATATTCTGCTTCGCCCTTCAGGCATTTTAAGCATGTTTTTATTATAAATGAAAACAAAGAAGAAATTAAAAGCATTAAAAACATAAAAATGACACATTGGAGAAAAAAAAAGTCAAGCTACAGGAAAAAAGGCAGGAAAAGGAGAAAAACTGGAGATGTTCCCCAATAAGTTTAAAGCGTGTGGCTGACATTTCTCCTTTGGGTCAAAGGTCATCAAGTGTCATTTATAGGTCCACTGATTTTTTTCACTTATTGAGGAGACAATCAGGGATTTCAGAAGGAAATAAATGGAGATGGGACTGAGGTGTAGTTTGAGCAGTTGGTTGGCTGGGACTTAAATCATCACATCAGGCAGGGCAGATGTTACAGATGCAGCCCTGTCCGCTGCCCTTTAGAACTAGGAATCTCTACAAACAACGTTCTTACATTATCTTTGCAGTTATTTTAATAAATCATCTTTATTTGTACATATTTCCCATGTAAACATACATTCATGCAACACCCTCTTTAGAATAAGTTTCCCTATATTTGATATAGTTTGTTTAAAAAAAAAAAAAAACATTTTGAAAAAAAAAAGTGAGAAAAAAGGAGTTGATGATGGAGAGAGTAGACGGAGCAGAGGGGAGGACCGGACCACAAACTGTGGGCTTTAACAGAGAACCTCTAACAGCTGCCTGAGCCGACACATTCAGGAGAAGTGGGACGAGGATGGAACAGATTTTTACTAATATTGACAAGCAGCAAATTGGAGCAAAAAAAAATTGCTTCAGACTACAAACATCCCAAAACTGACTTCCAAACATCAAACATTTCGAGGTTTTTTTTAATCCAGCTAATATGGATCATCTCGGTTTTTGCCAATTGCCACATTGTCAACATAGTTGAAATCACTTATTATTGAAAAGGCACCATTTTTCTTGAGGATAACAAACACACAGATGAACACACGCCGCACCGGATTGAACCAAATCCTATTTTGAGATCTGCAAAGCTAATTTCGGATTTAACGTCCAGAAAACATGCATTTTAATATAAAACCTGCAGTTAAGCATTACGATCTCTTCAGTAGGATTCAGCCAACTGTTTGCTGGAGATGATCTTGAACTCGGCGCTGAGAGCCTCCCCTCTGCAGCGGTTCTAAAGCAGTTCAGAGTTAAAAATAACTAGCTTTGGATCTTTTTTTTTTTTAAGAAAAACTGGGGCGGCGGAGGGGGAGGGGGGGGGGGTCACTGCACCACCAAATGTTACCCTGAACAGAAAAAAAGTATGAGGCAAAGATTTTTTTTTTTCTGTGATAATCCAAAAAATAATTCAATATAAATGATAAACATAAATATATGACTTAAATATAACTTTAATGAATTGTAGCTAAATTAATTCATCCAATTAGATATAAAATTGTAATATTTTTCTATACGTGATCACAAGTTTCTATACTGAGGGCATACCACTGCATGCAGTCTACCCTGCGTTGCCTTTGAGGGAGCAGGGGGGTGGGGGGGGGTGGACATTATAGCCACAGTGGGAGGAGAAAACTCTTTATCTGCTTTGAAAAATATGATATTTTTGGATGTTTACGTGTAATTATCACTTTTCAATCAGCCGTCGTGTTCACAGTTTAGAAGCCAGTCGGTCTTGTTTCGAGAGATCTCCTCCCCCCACTGGAAAAAAACAGAACAAAAAACTAGCCTCTGGTCATTTAGTTGATTGTTTATATATATATTCCTATATTTTTTTTTATCATAACAAATATATTATGGCTTTCAAAATAAAAAGTGCCAAAATATCTTTTGTTTGGAATAAAAGAACACACAGTGATGTTGTTGTCGGTAGTACTCTCATACTCGCGGAGGCCGTGGGAGATCAACAGGAAGAGGAAGTGAGGCCTGCATCCTGCCAGGGAAGATATACTCCCGACGACGGTCACGCAGGAGGCGGGGAGACAGCTGTCCGTCACCTGGAGGAGGTGTGGCTCAGGGAGAGAGAGAGGCAGCAGAATTCAGCTGCGGGGAAACTGACGTCTCCCTGATGGTGCGACTGCAGTCAGAATTTCCTTGTAAACTTGTCCCTGAAGCCTGAGAATAAGAGAGAGTGTGTGTGTGTGTGTGTGTGTGTGTGTGTGTGTGTGTGTGTGTGTGTGTGTGTGTGTATGTGTGAAGGACTCCAAACTGCAGATCAGTGCATCCATTTAGGTCCTCTAGCAATAAAACTGTCAACACACACACACACACTCAACAAAAGCTGCTCCTCTGTGTGTTTCCTACAAGCGTGATGATTCACGTTTATCCCTGCGGTTTCCTGCAGATTGTCCCTCCAGAGTTTTGAGGCAAATCCAAAGCATCAAGATCAACATCTTCCCCTTCATCATCCTCGTCATCCTTCCATGGTGAGACGTTTGCAGTTCTAGTTCTCACCCTCCTTTTTTAAAAATCTTTAACGGTTTTTCCATCTGAATTCTAAGTCAGGAAAGAAAGAAAAAAAAAAGAACTTCCACAGTTAAGAAAGAGCTGGGAGTTATTGGTAAAGGAGGAAATGGGGTTTTTTGGGGAGGTGTTGGACTGCAGAAGGGAAGAGAGAAAAGCAGGTTGTAGGAGATCGGATTGGAGGGAGTCAAACTTGTCATCAATTTTTAGTTTCTGTGAGCTGCTGAACTGGGAGCTGAAGCTGGAGCGGGTCTCGTAGACGCTTCAGGTCCAGCTCCACCTGGACACAGAGGACAAAGAGAAACATGGAAGGATGAAGGGAGGAAAGAAAACATGGAACAAACATCTGGGGAGTGAAAGGTGAACGCGTAGAGCTTATTTGACATCATTTACCTCGGCGATATCATCCTTCAGCTTGTTGTATTTCTCAATGTCGAAGCGTGTCCTCTTCACCCCCTTGTGGAAGAAGAGCAGATATTGTCTGTCTCTTGCGTCGGGATAAACGTACTCCTGCAGGTCACAGAGAGACAAAGATAAAGCAGTTTGCAACCAACACCAGTTAATCAGATCTCCTCCACGTTCCACTCGCATGTCCTTGAACTGGAAATAAAATGGACTCCAGGTCCTTGGAGCTGGAAATTAATGGTCATTTATTAAACAAACAAACAAACAGACAGACAGACAGACACAATACAATACAATACAATACAATACAATACAATACAATACAATACAATACAATACAATAAAATAAAATAAAATAAAATAAAATAAAATAAAATAAAATAAAATAAAATAAAATAAAATAAAATAAACAAACAAACAAACAAACAAACAAATAAATAAATAAATAAATCTAATTGGGTTTATTTACTTATAGGATTTTTTTGTCAGAGAACAGGTGTATTCTGGGTAATTTCCAAAAAAACTGATCATTTTTTTCAAATAAATGTAATATTTTGGGGTTTTCAGATGTTCTTTTAAACCCCCCCCCCCCCGAGTCTCACCTGTCGTGTGAGAACGAAGTAGGCGTACATGGCCATCGCGGTGCCGTAAGTGATGAAGTACGTGACCGGCTCCATGATATCCCAGGAGTACTCCCACCAGGTCAGCCTGGCCAGGATGCCAAACTGGGTTGCCATGTATGCCATGCCTCCCCAAAGCACCCAGGTGGTGCGTCGCTCCGCCTTCCTGCTCAGCTCCTCCCTCACCTGCACGTATCAGACGACAGACAGCGTCACGGTTCAGATCATATGAAATTTAATACTTGTTAAAGAAAGCCGTGGGTGAAATCTGATGAAAATTAATTTTAAACCATTTAGATGAATTTCATAACTCATTTTTTGTTTATTTATTTGCTGATTAGAAGGGCTAATAAATCAAAGCAGGATTACAGCAGTCCCAAAATCTCATTACAGATTTTCAGCACAAACATATCGAGTTATTGTTCCTTTCAGTTGCCTTTTCCAGATTAAGACTTAATTAACTGTTTTATTGTGGTCAAACTTGCCTCATTACGATTATAAACACAGCTGACTAATTTTGAAACAATCAAGTTGTTCTTCCACTACGTTTGTGAACTCTTGCGGTATTTTGTAGGATTAAGTCAAAGGAAATTGTTTAAAGGTTGAAGTGACCTTCTCCAGAGGGCGGAGCTGAGAGTTGAGATCCTCCAGACGTCCGATCAGCTCCCGTTCTTTGCAGAGTTGGTGCTCCTCGATGCGCAGCGTGGTGTACAGCTGCTGCACCAGATACTTGACGTCATTTAACCTTTCGGCCTCCTCTTGGGGAAGTATCTCTATAAAACAGGAGTAAACAGGTTCCAACGTACAATCACAGCACTGGTTGCCAGGGAATGAATCGGATCAAAGAGCAAAGACTCTTTCTGCTGGTACTCACCTCTCCTTGGTGGTCGCACATGATGCGTGGTGTCGTTGATGACTAGTTTGAAATCATCCAGCAGCAGGATGTCTATACCTGTGGAGGAAGCGATCCTTGCTCCATCTGCCGAAAGAGACAAATGAGGACAAACGCTGTTGTTAAAATGCAGCAATTATGAGTTTCAAATGCTTTTGTATTTGTGTGCATACCCATGGAGTAGATGGCTACCCGGTCGATGCCCCTGTCCTCTGCCTGGAGCTGTTGCAGAAACACTCCCACGCAGTCACTCAGAGGCTTGAGGGTGAACTGGCAGCGCTCTCGCCTGGATGGCAAACTGACCGAGATGACAGGCAACCCATTCTGATACACCACCGTCACCTCTGAGAGGGAGAAAAGAGTAATGAAACACAGAAAACTGCTCTGATTCCTCTGATAAATAAACCTGATGCTTCGTCAGCAGCTCAGTAACAGATGAAGTGAATAAATAATCTTTCAAAATATTCTATTTGTCCAAACAGCTATTTCTTTAAACTTTAAAAGAAAGTAAGATATAAACTTATTTGTTTATTTATCAAGGAAAATAATGACAGATGAACTGAAGCCTGCATTTACTAAAAGGTTGTACTTCCACCTTAATTCTTAAAGATCGGCACCTTAAACTGCACTACCGAAAAAAACAGCATTTCTCTATGTATGTTCAGTTTGCCCTCAATTAAATTATGTTGTATTTATATAAACAATTGCCAGGACAAAAATAACCTGATAGTCAAAGACCTGTGCAGATATATAACACCATATATTCACCATCTTCTAAGAGATGGTGGTATTTGCATCTCCGGGGAAGAAACAGAGAAAGAGGAACAATGTACTGCACTGCTGCCTTCCCGTAAAAAGGGGGCAGGAATGTCAGGGGAAATGAATAATCAAGAGAAAGAGAGCAAGCCGGTCAGAAACTCTTATTTTACAATAAAAATCAAAGGATCAATTTTCTAAAAGAGAAAATTAAAGAATCTGTCGATGAAGAATGAACAAAACATCTCAAATGTGATTTTTTCCACGACTCAGCGCAATGTTGTTCCTGCAGTTTTAATAAATCACTTTCATATTCATTTTACTCTTTTGTACCTGCCAGTCCATTCTCAGGGAAAACTGATCTTTCTTATTCCCACAAAGAATTCAAACCGGCATCTAGATGCTGCTTTTTGTTGGGAACCAAACAATTACGACGACAACTGAGGAGCCGCCACAATTTATTCATCCCGTAAAATATGATCATAACAGTAAAACTAAAATCCAGGAAGAAGAGAATAAATTAATCAGCACACACATGAGAAACAGAACGCACCCCAAAGACTATTTTGAAGTTCATTATTTAGGTTTTGTGTTCTTTTAGTACCATTTTTGCATACTGTCATTAGAATAGTTATTTTTGTCCCCAGTGGCTCCCTAAAGACGTCTTCTTGCATACTAAAAAGCTCTACTGGTCCATAAACCAAACTATAGTTATAAAGAGCCTGCACAGCTTATACTATTATCATGCTGAATGGGCTCTAATGACAGAGCCATGAATCAAGGCTGCGAGCCTGTTGCAGAGATGGTTCTTGTTGCTGCTGCATCTGCTTAGAGCCACTGCAGTGAATCAGCAGATCTGTGCCTGAACTCTGAGGTGGAGGATCAGAAGTTGAAGCTACGCTTGTTTTAATAGAATTCTTTCTTTCAAACGCGTGTTTAAAGGCACAGAGGAGCAAAAATCCCATTTCACCGCCATTTTTCTTTATTACAACAACAATTTGAAACCTCGCTCCAAGTAGACAAGATGCTCTTCTTGTGCACCTGTTCTCTTTGTCCTCTATTACCCTGCTATCACAAGAGCACAGAGGATCTTGTGTCTGTCGCTTTTACAGTCCTGCAGCTATTAAAGCTCGCTTCAAAACCAAATCACCCTCTTCTGAAATATTGCTGCCTCACCGGCTCGCCGGCCCCGCATTCACAATCTCCATCCCAGACAAAAAGATGCTACCTGACACAAACTACATATTCATGACCAGAGGCTGTTCACTCCAAATGAGCCTCAGCTGTTGGATGAAAGTTAATTTCTCTCATTTTTTTTTTAGATGGGAAACGACGGATTGTTTCTTCTCAAAAGGGGTAAATGAGGTCAAAGTTGACTTGTTACAACTCTGGATTTGGGTTCTATGAAAAGGGATAAAAGTGAGAAGAAGGGCAGGACTTACCCTCCGGTGCAGCAGAGGAACACAACAGTCTCTGGCCGTGCCACGAGGGAGCGCCGCTCCAAACCTGCAGACAGGAAGAGAGAGAACAACAAACTGCTTATTCTGCTTCTCCTCCATCCTTCTCTCATCCGACACGTCGTTCAAGTAACCAAATGCTCTGCAGGCCAGTGTGTCACACTCATGACAGCATGACATTTTTATTGTTTATTGCTCTGAGTATCATTTTACAACATTCTCCTCGTTGCAGACCCGAGCCCCACCCAAAGAGGGAGGAGTAATGGATTCAACTGCAGCTTCCTTCCTTGTTGCAATATATAATACATAATGATAAAAAATGACATGAAAAGCATCTCAATTTATTTACATCACAAGCACTTTGGGGAGGAGACGACCTCATAATTAATAATAATTTTCTGAGCATCTTTAATACAAACTGAGTTTCTCTGCATGGTACTCCAGCAGGTATCCATCACCCACTTACTCACTCGCTGCACGCAGAATAACAGCACAACGGAGCGATTGTGTTGTAATATCAGATTTACGACACGCCTGCGTCGCTTTACTGAGCCGAACCGCAGCGGCAAACATTCAAGGCTCTCACAGTTTTACCTTTATGACCACGAAGAGGGGAAATAACTCGGGAGAGAGCCGCGTGTTTGTGTGTGCGCTCGTTTATCCACCGCAAAACGGCAGTTGGGGAGAGACCCTGCAGCGGGACAACCTGTAATCCCAGCATCCAACTGAAACATGCAGAGAACTGGGAAAGTATTTATCCCCCCCTCTCCTCCTCCGGCGTATTCCTCATTTCACTGCGTTACAGCACAGAAATACAAAATGATAAGTTCATGTGTTTTGCATTATTTGATCAACCAAACATGATTGTCACCTAAATTGATTTATTATAAGATGAAAACGACGCAGTAAATAAGTGTTTTAAGTTTTAACTGTAGAATTTCTATTTGAAACGAGAACACCTCCTCAACCACTTCCCTCCAAAAGTTCGATCATTTCTATTCTGTTAATTGCAAACGTTGAAATTTGATGGAAAACACGTCTTTGTTCAGGCAAGTGTCAGAAATCAAACACAACGTTATGCAACTTTTTGAGATATGTAGCTGTTTGGTGTTTTCCTAAAGAAAAATTTAACAAAATAAAAGCTGAGGTCATATTTGCACAGAATAATGTCTCCACTGAAGCTCTGGTGCAGAACCTGGTGCTGTGTGTGTTTGTATTCGAAATGAGAAAACCCACTGCCGTCCCTCAGAATCAAGTCGAGTCCAAACACTGATCAGGCTGCTGATCGGATGACACGCTGAGAAAAGAGCTTTCGGCTGGTCTGGAATGACTGCACAGTCTGCAGAGAGCGTTCCAGCACTGCTTTTCTCATTCATGAACTTCTGCTGTTTAGAGCCAGAAGAAAAGGATTTCACCGTAACACCCACAGCCTCATCATCGCCGGCTCACGCAACCCCGACGCCGCGCAGGAACATACGAGGCACGTGTGCACGTCCATCTGTGGAGTGACGTGTGCATGTGAACTCAGATCCGTGAGAGTGCAGGTGGCGTGGATACACATATGTGTGTCCACCCGTCTGTTCACCAGCCTGTTTGTCAGCGGTAGTTGGAGAGCGACTGAGCGAAGCCTCCCGCTCCTCTCCTCCCTTGGCACCCGGCCACTGAAAAGCTGCCTGAAATATTTAACAGCAAAGCAGCAGTCAATAGCACAGCAACCTTGGAATCAATGTCACGCTGCTAAAAGAGGCAGAGAAACAAAGAAACGGGCTTTGTTGAGGAAGATGGACAGATGGATGGCTGGAAGAGAGAAAGAGGTGTCGAGCGATGGAAGAGGAGGGGGAGGAGAGAAGGTGGGAGGGTAAGTGGAGGAGCGGCAGGGGAACGATGGAGATAAATGAAAGCTGGAGTAAAACACTGTGAATGCGCTTGCGTTTCAAACCATGTGCTACGTATACTGTACCCTGCAGCAGACAATCCCTCCCCTCTGAAACGTGACTCGAGTGTGCGTGTGTGTAACTGACACAGCAGCAAGTAGAGAGAGAGAGAGAGAGAGAGAGAGAGAGAGAGGAAACTGAGGTAGGATGACAGAAAAAAAGAGGGAAGAAGATGTAACTAGAAAGCCGAGAGGGGGAGGGAGAGATGGAGAGGGGAGACTGCTAATCACTGCAGTAAAGGAATCCCTTGCTTTCAAAAGGGGGGTTGCCCCTCAGATTCACCCCCCCCCCC
>SSNP01000084.1:2016048-2083831 GCA_006937955.1 Pachypanchax playfairii
CCCCCCCCCCCTCCCTCCCTCCCTCCTTCCCTCCCTCCCTCAATGCATCCCCGCCTAACACACACTGAATCCTGATGTTCTGGTTTCTTGCTCTTCTGTCCATTCTCATCTGCATTGCGCTTTAACTGGAACTGTTTCAACCCTCTCCCTAATGAACATGTGTTCCCTTTACTTAAATAAATAAATAAATAAATAAATAAACACTTTGTGGATTTAAAATCTGGATTTTACTGCAGTAAACGTACAACAAGCGAAACCCTGGTGGATTATACCGCACACACACTGTGGAAGGCAATTAGCCTGCTCTTCGGTACCAGTATAGGCTGTTCTTCCTGCTTCTTAGTTGCATTACCATGAACCAGAGGTGTGATAGTGATCTGCAGTGAGGGTCAATCCCTCTCCTACTGTACGATGTGTCGTCACACTGTAGACGCTGCAGGAGGGCGACTGGCACACGATCTTACAGTGAAGCGGCTGAAGCTCTGCGTATTAACGAGACCTCCCCTGCTGCTTGTGCGAGCGTTTCCATTTGTTGTGTCAAGTTCCAGCAACATAATCATATTCTCGTTCTCATTTCAGCCTGGATTATGTAAGAGGAGATATTTGCAAGATTTATTAGCCGCCTGCTCCTCCTCCTCTGGCACAGCTACACAAAAAAACTAAAAAAAAAAATCTGTTAGCAGAGTTCCTCTGAGGGAGAAATGCAACTGCCACATAGTTCAGTAAAGAAAAAGGAAATAGACGGAGTTAAATGATCTAATACTGGATACATTATGGAGACAGGAGCTATAGATGATGGTCATAGATGTAAAGGTTCATCCAGATCACTCATCAGATCTGATCCTTCAAATGGACATTTAGGAAAACTA
Source organism: Pachypanchax playfairii (assembly GCA_006937955.1). Classification (NCBI taxonomy): domain Eukaryota; kingdom Metazoa; phylum Chordata; class Actinopteri; order Cyprinodontiformes; family Aplocheilidae; genus Pachypanchax; species Pachypanchax playfairii. The sequence goes on from SSNP01000084.1 coordinate 2,016,918, forward strand.
TGTTCTCAGATCTAAAACCCGTCTTACGAACAGAACTGAGATGACTCAGGAAATAACTTATTTATCCAGGAAATACACCACAAACCCTCCAGGCAAAAATAAAATACAACCTTGTATCAACAGCACCAAAAGTCAGTAAAGAACCGGATCTACCTGCCCGTGCCCCCCCGGCCCACCCCTGCATTTCTGGTTTTCTACTTCATTAGAAGCTGGCTGACTTCAGAGACCCTTCCATTAAAAATGGTTTTTCTGAGGTTTCTGTTGAATATTTTAGCTCCACAGGTGTTCTTACCTTCATAGTGGGTGTGGAAACAGGTCAACAACTTTTCTTTCAGTTTTAATCTCTCAAACTACGCAGGTGGTGATAAGACCCGAGTTCTCCCGAGTCCGAACGGCCTGTATCTGTTTCGTCACAACTCCTTTGTTCGTTAGTATTTGGCAGCTCCCGCAGTTGAAACCACGCCTAGCATGCTGCTGGCTAAAAGCTGTTAGCATAAGACGTAGCAAACAGGAAGAGAGAACGTCTACTGTTGCCATGCGCAGCGGGGCAGGAAACAGTATACCTTACTCTCATAGGCTAGTTTGTTAGCCAATCAGAGTCCAGCAAATTCGAATAATGAATATGAACAAGCTGCTGCTCGAGGCCTGACGAAAGGAGCCAGAACCACCCGAATTTTAATGCAGACAGATTGAAAGGTCTGTTAATCAGTGTTTCCTGACGTTTTTTAGATATAAAATGTTTCATATTACTGGTTAATACTTAAGAAGTAACCACAAAGTCATGAAATTTGTATGAAATGGCCTCTTTAAGGAATCAAAGGAATTAATTTGATTGCTCATACAAAAAGTATGTTTTTAAAGCTCGAAGAAAGCAATGTTAAAATGACTTGATTTCAAATCATTCAGATCAATTCAGATTTTGCTAATCGAAGACTGAATTTGTTATGTCATGTTTCCTCCACTGTGAGCTGCACTACTCAAACACATAAATACGTCCCAAATAAAAGAACACACACACCTTTGTGGGCAGTATATCCATTGCATGAGACACGCTTATGTAAAGGATCAAAATGGCCGTTTTACTTTGGATTCAGTTGTCTGAAGATTAAAAACCATTAACAGACGTTAAATCTGCAGTAACATTTTTTTGAGCCGCCCATATTAACAAATAACTTCTCCAGTCAGTCATGGAGAAAAATTTGTGATAAAGCACGTCGTGCCCCATGAAGGAATCTGATCACTCCACTGAAACGCAGATTTGATGCTGAAAACAACTTTCACCCTGATTAGGCTACAGCAAGAAAGAAATAATTTCCCCCTTAATCTCGTCTTCCATTTCAATAAATTGCCTTCGAGAAGTGGAACATGCTTTGATTAATTAATTCCGGCTCATGGCCCGCTTAATCCACGGGATAAGATCTCAGCTGTGGATGAATCTGTTCCTTGACATATGAGCCAGTTCGACTGTCATACCCGCACTAAATCCCCCTCCCTCCCACTCCAACATACACACACCTTCTTGGGACCAACAACACTGGAACGCGATGCATTATTAATAAGCAGTGCAGGTTTTTATGCCTGTGATTAGAAGACAGGCAGCGCTCAGCCACTTCACTTTACAAGGCTTCTCCTCAAAGGCTCCTGCTGAGGAGCCGCACCAAGGGTCGGTTTTCAGATAAGGACGGTTCAGAAACCGAAAACGGGGCTTTTATATACAGTTGAATGTGTTTATATTTACCTATATTGCATTCAGAAGGTGTTTGATTGTGTGACCAGCCTGCAGACATAGTCAGACCTCGTTTGATCGCTCATACACCAGATGGCACTAGCTGCTTGTCTCAGTGCTAATTTGAGTTACACAATATTCAACCTGGTAGCAAACCAGTCAATAAAGCTTCAGCTGGCTCTCATTTCATCTATCTTCATTTCTCTGTAACCTCCAAGAAATATGTAATGGGCATCTAAGAGATGTAGGCATATCCATATGCACGACAGACACACTGATCTTGATATTGCTGGCAATCCTAACAATGCTGATGAATATAAAAGAGCATAAAACAGGGACACATCAATCAATGCTTGAGCTCTTCTCCAATTCTTATTATCCCCCTTTTCTCATATCTACCTGTGCAGCCAGAGTCCTTGCCATCTGTCTGTATGTTGAGATATAATAGCCTCCTTGTGATGACATCTCTGAATGGAGAGCTTCATTGTGCACCAGTATTACTTTTTTCTGCATTCACAAACGTGGTTCCAATAAATAGAATGCAATATCAAATTATTGGTTGATGCAGGATTTTAGCTGCTCAACAGTCCTGGGCCCTTGTTGCCAAACTGTTAGTTTAATATTTGTTTCAAGCAGGTCAGTTCTCCTCTCATGTGAAGCCATGCTGTGATTGATGCAGTATGTGGAATAGCATTGTCTTGCTGAAATATGCAATTCCTTCCCTGAAAGAGATGTTGTCTAGATGGGAGCAGGTGTTGCTTTAGATCCTCTTTGTACTTTCCAGATGTGTAAGCTGCTCATCCCATAGGCACTAATGCAACTCTATACCAGCAGAGAAGCAGGTTTTGAACTGTCTGCTGATAACGAGCTTGAATGGTCCCTCTCCTCTTTAGTCTGCAGTACACGGTTTCCATAGTTTCCAAAAAGAATTTCAAATCTGTATCAAATCTGACCACAGAACAGTTTCCATTTTGCTTCAGACCATTTTAAATGATCTTTGGTCCAGAGAAGATGCAGGTATTTCTACAGTTTTACATGTTAGATACGGCTCGTTCTTCGCATGTTGACAGACAGTGATATCTGGAAGTGTTCATGAGCCCATGCAGTCATGTCCAATAAAAAAAAACATGCCTGTTTTTAATGCAGAACCACCTCAGTGCCTGTAAATCAGGAGCATCCAGTTCTGAAATTTGACCTTGTCCCTTACGCCCAGAGATTCCACCTGATTCTTTGCATCTTTTAATAATTTTATTTACGTTATTTATTTGCTTTATTTGTAGATGGTGGGATTTTATGTTGAGAAACATTGTTCTCATATTGCTCCCTAATTATTAGATGCAGCTTGTCTCAGGTTGATTTTAATTAATTTTTATGCTTTTGTTGTCCCTGTTCCAACATTTTTTTTTAGATGTGCTACTGCCACCAGATTTAAAATGAGCTAATATTTTATGTAAAGGGGTAAAATACATATGTTCCAACATCTAATATGTTGTTTATGTTCTTGGAAGGAGGAATTGAGAATAAAATATGCATTTTGAGATTTGCAAATCAGTGCATTCTGTATCTATTTACATCTTACACAGTACCCCAACTTTTATAGAATTGGGGCTGCATTCATTTTAGAAGACGATAATACGGCTGTTTTGAATACAAAATAAAGTAACTCTTATTGCTTTCTGTGAGACAGCTCACTGCTCCTCTGAGACCACTGCAGCGCTTGTTTTCTGGTGAAGCGGCTCCGGGTGATGGATAAATAACAATAATCTAGTGAGGTTTGAACAAAAAAAGCAAATAAACAAATTAAAAAATAAAAATAATGAACTATATATATGATTTAGTGGCAGTGAGAAGATCCTCCTAAAAGATAAACAGGGAGATTTTGTATTTTTATTCATCTGAGATGATCTATTCAGCTTTCTCAGACATTCAGACAAAAGCAGTTACGAACCAGAGATGGTTCAGTGTGACAGGAAGCTTTTACAAGATTCAAAGGACATTTATGTTTTTACTATTTCCTTCTTCACAGACAGTTAACACAATAAAACAAGCAAAATGTCCTTATTAAAGTTATATGTATTTAGTGTGTGAACATATGTAAGATAATTGTACAGTGACTGGTCCAACAGATGGTGTAAATGTACAGAAATAATGTGGCACCACAAAAAGACATATTTCTAAGTTACCCATAGCTTTTAAAAACCTAATCATAACACAGAGGAACTGACCCACTGTGAGCTTCAAGTTTTATCAAATCGATAAGGAACAGAAGAATTACAACAAGCCATTCTGGATTGTTTCTATCTGTGATACAAGTGTAGTAAATTTTTGTTATTCATGTAAGACAGGGGTGTCAAACTCCAGACCTCGAGGGCCACCATACCTGATTCAGATCCACTGCATTTCAGGAAGTCCTGCAGACTTGAACGACTTTATCATCTGAATCAGGTGTGATGAAGCAGAGGAACATCTAACACATGCAGGGCGGTGGCCCTCGAGGCCTAGAGTTTGACACCTGTGATGTAAGAGCTTCTCTATCCTAACTGCAAAGCATGGTGGAGGTGGTGTTATGGTTTGAGGTAGACTTGCTGATACATGGACAGAGAAGTTACTGATTTTACTTAAAATTTTGCTTTTTATGAAAAACACCTTAAAGGTATAATATGTTGAATTTTTAATATTATGCTTTTTAAAAATAAAGTAATACCATAATTATAGAGCAAAACAACATGTTGTTTGCCATAATTCCATAAATTTTTACTTTAAAAAGTTATTGATCTTTTTTTATTATTATTATTTGTCAGTCCTGCAAACGTGTAGTACTTTTATCCACCAATAGAGAGAGTAAAAGCCAGTTTTTGGCCGAGCTCCTAGGGGGAGGAGCTTGTAGAGACTTTTCAGCTAAAGTTTTGCTAGTTTATTCGTTCGACAGAGAGGATGGAAGAAGCCACTTCAAAGTGAGTGACATCATCGCCTGAGTTAGCTTCTGCTAAAGAGAAAAGGGACACTCTGTGTGACGGAGTGAGGAATAATACTCGTTTCTGCCACCTAGTGGTGGTTAGTGGAAGTAACGGGTTGTGAATTGGCTCATTACTGTCACCTGGTGGTGGAAATAAAAGCCATTATTTTCTACATAGTATTCCTTTAATCTGCAACATGTCTGACAGGAAGTGGTTCTTTCAGCAAGACAATTTCCAATAAATAAACCAAGATATGAGATCACAGAGTGGGAAAATAGGAGGTCTCTCAAACATCCCAAAAATATAGTGTGCATCACTTATAAATCCTCCTTTAGAGATTCAAAATTCATGCTGAATTGTTTATTATGCATGCTGTCACACGCAGTAAAGGATAGTTCACTCTTCATTCTCCTTCTCACTTGTGTTCATTATCAAATCCTACAGATCCTTGTAATTTTGGAAATGTTAGTAAATCAACAGGTTTATATTTTTGTGAAACCCATTTCACCACTTAGCTGTTGAGATCTAATTCGAGCCATAAATCTAAAGTCCCTCGGAACAATCTCTGCAGAACTCTTCAAAGAAAAGTTGATACCAGTCAGCACTCTTCAACTCCACAACCCTTTATGCTTTAAAAATGTAAAAGAGGAACAAAATTTTCACTTGGCTTCAGGGACCTGCTAATTAAATACAGAATAAGAGGGAGAAAATGGCCTGAAAGCTCAACAAAGAAAACGTCAAATTAAAATTTCAAAGTGTGCAAGGCAGGTATTAATTTTGACTGGCGTCGTTCAGATTTTTTGAAGCCTTTCTCTGTGAAATTAGGCGTATCAGTACACTATACAGTACTATCTACCTTGTCGGATTACAGAATGGATGGAGAAGAAAATGTAAGTTAAATAAGTTGTTTGCCATCGCATGAAATGAAAAGTCTCCCAGCACACTGAAAACAAGAAGATTGCTCTTGTTTATGTGACAGCTACTGCAATAAATAGTAAAAAAAAAAAAAGAAAACAGTAAGCAGAGTGTATGTTTTTCGTTCATCTTAGCAGAGGTGACGTTTGGGGTACAGTGTCTCGCAGACTGCTGTGACTCCCTCCTGAAGCAGCATGTGTTTTTTCATGGAGCAGAGTCGGAAAAGGTTTCTTCAGAGAATCTTTGACAGCGTGCTCCTCCTGCGAGTGTTATTCCTTTTAGCTCTTTATGCCTTCAATATGACTTGGATTATGAAATTAAAAAAAAAAAAGACAACAAAAGCTGTCCTGAACTCGCTTATCACACATGGTAGATGACTGGAACAATGAGCACATCAGAGTTAATACTCCTCAAAGAGCTGAGAGGAAGCTGCAGCACATCTGACTCATAATCTCCAGACGTACGACTTTTCAGAACAACATATTCATTCACCTGCAGCTTCTGACTTTGTCTAGATATTTATACAACAGCATGACACCTTTTCTATTACCATGAAAACACACGAGACGTTTTTGAAAATGGGAATGAAGAACGAAGTCTAAATGTTCTTCTGCAGCAGCGCTTCATCAGGTTTTACTGATCTGTGTAAAAACAGATTCATGGTTACTTACAGTTCAGAGAAAATTGAATTACACAAACTTCTCTTTAAACTGAACCAATCCAACTTCTAGATTTCTTTTTTAATTACTGATTTATGCTTAATTGTAGAATAGACCCTGGCATATCATTTGCCAATAAAGAAACTGAATCTGGCATTTTCTCTTGAAATGTTACTTTTCTGATTGTTAACAACAAAAGTGCTAGTTCAGGCTCTTCACAACAAGCATGAAATATTCACAGGCCCAGTGCCACGGGGCCGTGCTGTGAGCAGCAGGCTGTCAAACACATTTTGGACGGTTTGCAGAAAGTGGGCCAGTCTCTGCGAACCGCCTGTTTCTTCGTCCACCTGCGGGGCAGCGGGAGCCACAGCAGCCAAATTAGCACACAGTCCCGGTCTCAGATGTCCGACAGTTCTGAGTGGATCTCATATCTGGACGCGATCGGCCACAGCTCTGGGAATCACGACAAACACGTCTCACAGACTAACAGCCTTTGCAAAACTGACAGCTCTGAAATGAATGTAATAAAGTCAGCTGATATTAATGGTGGATCAGCTTGTCCCTTTCCTCTCATCTCCTCTGCAGTTCCTCATCTCAGATCTGCCCTTTCGTTCTTCCGTGTGACGTCCTGACTCAGTATTAAAGTGAGCTGCACAACCTCCCTAATACTCCAACAAAAACAGTCCCCGTATCTCTCTGCCCTTTTCGGCTGTCTTAATCCTCACTATCAGTATGCTCCTCAGTGCGTCGACCTTCCTCCTTGGTGCTTCCCTGTTTGAGAGGGATTTGACTCTCCATCTTTTTCAAGCCCCCCCCCTTACACAGCTTGACCCCCACAGTGCTATTGTTGTTGCCCCATTGTCCTCCATCCATCACCGAAGGGTTCAGTCCTGCTCGGATGTTGGAGGATGAATTTGGACAAAGGCGTTGATGGATTCCCATCACATTTCTCATGAGGGAATAAATCTTCCAGCTTCCTTGCACACAAAAAAAAAGCTGAATCACGCCACATTAACGTGTATGTAAAGATAATCTCTAAGAGCTATTATCAAAGTAAATGAGGGGTTTAGTTCTAGTGTTCTAGTGTGATTAGAGTCTTCCTGCGTGAACCCTGCTTGATCACTGCTGTTAACTGGGATAAAGGACGTCCTGTGATGTCATGGAAGCCCGTCGCTGAGCACATCTTGACCTGATTTTTATATATTACTGTGTTTTTATTCGCCATTTGCATTTTTGATGCATATTTCTGCCCATAATACCCATCACATCATATTGACACACGCTCGTGTGACCTGTTCACATTTGTAGAGCTTATTATTAATATCCTACAGCTTTCAGTACCTTTAGTCTGTTAAAATTCTGTGTTGATCATCACATCTGCTTGGAACTTTATGGAAAAGTTTGTCATTTTTAACATGGTGATAATGTTGAGAAGACTCTAGCTGCACCTTCAACAGCTGCAGGATAAGAGGAAGAAGATCTAGCGGTTGTAGCTGCTGCTTTTGTTTTGAAGAGGATGGAGAGAGAAGACGGCCATGCTGGTGTGAGCAGCCATGGATACGACTCTGTTCCATGAGCTGGACCAACGGTCGGATGGTGACTACATAGCGTACCGCCAGTTGGACTGTAACGCCTACTCTTAAGATTTTGCATTGTGTTGCTATACTCATCATGAAAAGGGTAATGTAAGTATATTTTGTGGAAGCAACAATATTTCATGTTTAAATTGACTTTTAAAACAGAAGTAATGCAAAACCCAGAAATCGGTAAGTTTTTTCTTCTAGAAAAAAATACGCAAAATAAAGATTTGCACTGCGTCTGTGCTGCTATTAAACATAACAGTACATATAAATTGTAGGACCGGAGACCCGTTCGTAGAAAGTCTTGGACAAGACCATCAACCTGGTTGCAAACTTCTGAATGTGCAACAAACCCTTTACTCTTATATGGTTTCCTTAGGAAATGATCCAAAACTCATTGGTAGGGTGTTCACAGCCGTATGGGTTATCGTGACTAAGGCTTTAATTAGCAACTGCACTGGTATTCTTTGTTTTTTTTTTTTATAAAGAGTGTCAGACCTTGTGTCCTTTGTTTACCTCAGCTACCCTGATCGTATCAAGCTACAGTTTCACTACCTGTTTTCTGTTCCTCACCCACACCCTGGTTTGATTTTTACTTTTACCTGACTTTGACCAAAGCAAAGAAAAGTTTCCGTGAGATTTCTTACATTTTGAAAATGTAAATTAAAATAATAAGTAATACAATTCTTATGTTTGGAGCTTCTAATCACACGGCCCTTTGTTTAAATCTCATCAGCTAATAACATCCTTTCTAAGTATCATGAACTGAGAACCAGTGAGTGTGAGTATAGTGGAGACGTAGAGCCGTCAAGCCAGCTGATAACAGTATATTATAGATTTTCACTCTTTATAAAGCTAACAGCCGTGTTTTACAGTGTTGCTGGCTTGCTGTGTTAACAATCAATGCAAGTTTTGGTGTGTGGATCAATATCCTTCATCAAAAACCCAAAACCTTGGCAGAAAGTGTCGGTTAGCATCCTTCAGGGGAAAAAATCATTTGCAGTAATCGTTCATAAGAAGACGAGTAAATATGAATATTCAGATAGTGTTTGATGTGATACCAAGAAAGCAGAAAGAAAAATGGTGTTTATAGACATTCATGGAAGTTCTGGTGTCAAACTTTGGAAGCTGCGATGTTTTTTAACATACAGCATCACCACAAACTAACTTCAGTGAATTGTTTTACAGCATCAGTATCCAGGCAACAGACCAACATTTCTGTTTTACTTGGGCAATATCTACAAATGAAGCCAAGCCACAGACATGACTGAACACATTATTGATTGTATCAAACGTTAAACGTGTTTGTGAACTTTGCTAAACTGATCGGTGGTAATTTCTTTACTGAAAATCCTCACAAGGACCCAAAGAAACCTTTGGGTTTTTATCAAATTGGCTGACAGCTGACATTTGAAATCCGATAACAAATAAAATAAATCCTCTCGCTGTGCGCTGCCACTCAAGGCTGATAATGACGCAGGAATGGATTTAACATCCTAATGAAGTACCGAGTTAATTAAAGCTGAACAACACTGTTTGCACTCTGGATCTTCAGGTACAAGGAAGGATTTACTGTGAAAGTGGTTCTTTTTTCTTCATGGATGGATGGATGGATGGATGGATGGATGGATGGATGGATGGATGGATGGATGGATGGATGGATGGATGGATGGATGGATGGATGGAAGGATGGATGGATGGATGGATGGATGGATGGATGGATGGATGGATGGATGGATGGATGGACGGACGGATTGTAGATAGGTAGGTAGGTTGGTAGGTTAGTAGGTAGGTAGGTAGGTAGGTAGGTAGGTAGGTAGGTAGGTTGGTAGGTAGGTTGGTAGGTAGGTAGGTTGGTAGGTAGGTAGGTAGGTAGGTAGGTAGGTTGGTCGGTAGGTAGGTAGTAGGTAGGTAGATAGGTAGGTAGGTAGGTAGGAAGGTTAGTAGGTAGGTAGGTAGGTAGGTAGGCAGGTAAGTAGGTAGGTAGGTAGGTAGGTAGGTAGGTAGGTAGGTTAGTAGGTAGGTAGGTAGGTAGGTAGGTAGGTAGGTAGGTAGGTAGGTAGGTAGGTAGGTAGGTAGGTAGGTGGGTAGGTGGGTAGGTAGGTAGGTAGGTAGGTAGGTAGGTAGGTAGGTAGGTAGGTAGGTAGGTAGGTAGGTAGGTAGGTAGGTAGGTAGGTAGGTAGGTAGGTAGGTAGGTAGTAGGTAGGTAGGTAGGTAGGTAGGTTAGTAGGTTAGTAGGTAGGTAGGTAGGTTAGTAGGTAGGTAGGTAGGTAGGTAGGTAGGTAGGTAGGTAGGTAGGTAGGTAGGTAGGTAGGTAGGTAGGTAGGTAGGTAGGTAGGTAGGTAGGTAGGTAGGTAGGTAGGTAGGTAGGTAGGTAGGTAGGTAGGTAGGTAGGTAGGTAGGTAGGTAGGTAGGTAGGTAGGTAGGTAGGTAGGTAGGTAGGTAGGTAGGTAGGTAGGTAGGTACAGTGATCTGGAGAAACACTGAGCTCAAGCAGGAAGTATCGGTCCTTTCAGTGTATTAGCTGTGATTTTTAACATTCTTATAAGCATTGGGGTAAACAACATATTTTCAAAATATCCATATTTGCCTCACCTGACAAAGAAATGTTGATCAGCGAGTGGATGAGGAGTTTGGTTTGTTCCTTCTGTGTTTAAACAGATGCCATTGCACAAAAGCTTTATGACTCCATACCATAAAAGGAGAAGAAGCACTTGAAATATTAGCATGGAGACTAAGACAGACGCTCTATAAATACACTTACTTGTGCCTCAGAATGAAACAAATGTTAGAGAGAGATCTGTTAGTTCTGCAAGAACAGGTCAGTGTCAAGCATTAAAAAGGGAGACAAACTGCTCTTCATGACACGCCTGCCTTTGTTTTCAGTCACCAGCAATTTCCCAACTCTTTACAGCACTAATGCAAGACTGCACATTGAGCTTGCTGTGTTAAACTGTCATTACATTCTCGTACTACACCCACCTGCAGAGACTGGACAACATGTGAGTGCTTGAGTCTGGAGTACTGGTGATGTTCCCCTATGCAGAGATAAGACTAATAAACCTTTGAAGTTAGTCTTTAACCAGTTGAAGCTTTTTCATGTTATAAAACTGAGCTAATGTTTCAGGGAAATGAGATGAACAGGTTTGTTGAACATGTAAGTGTCCAACAAGCGTGACGTGTTCAACAGATTTGGAGACAAAAGTAGATTTTTTTTCCCACTTTTCTTGTGTTGCATTTCTACCAGACTACAGCTGGGATTCTCCTGAACCTGTTCTGGTCATCAGTCAGCAACTCATACGAGTGAAACCACATGGTACTGCTCCAGGGAGGAACCAACATCTTCTTTCTTCCTCATTTAAATTCACCCCCCCCCCCCATCCATCCATTCCGTTTTGACATTTGACAACCATCACAGCCCTCCTTCCACAGCAGCCGAGTCGCAGATGGATCGAAAAGTTCGTGCGCATGACAGTGTACACAGCCGTGACCCGCTGGACCTCGTGGGAAGCCGCAGCTAAACTGAAGGATGCCAAGAAAGCAACAGAGGGAGGGGATGGTCGATGGGAGGGAGGAGGGAGGGGTTGCCGGCTTTGCCAAGGAGGAGACAAATGTACTTTACTGCAGCAATGCAGGACCATGAGACGGATGAACAGACGAGGTGCCAGAACAGCGTTCAGAACACACAGATGATGCTGTCGATATTTTTACAGGTTTTTCCATTTGCGCATCATAAATGTTTAGTTTTAACACTGCAGATGTTACCGAATCAGCCTCAGCTATAGAGGTAAGAAGACCTGGCAGGGTGGTCATTTCCTGCTGAAACCCCCCCCCCCATCTAAACAACACCTTTCTCTGGAGGATGCACAAGGGCTGACATTCTCCTCTATACAAGGCCTTCGACTCACCGCAGATATGATGGATGTATTTCCTGTGTTCTCCCTCCAGCGTTCACTATTCTGAACAGACCTACGTGTGAAATAGAACCACATCCCAGGACGGCCTCAGCAGCCCCCGCCCTGCGCAAACCTGTGCCCGCTTTCTTCATGAAACCTAATGACACATTAACACACCAGCTCAAACAAAGCTGGCTGCACACGCGCTCGCACGCGGAGAAACCAGGAGGCGAGATAATGCACCACCATCCATAGCCTGCGCTGACTGCAAGCACTCAAGTAACAAATATCCTTTTCCCATCATAAAACTTTCATCTCGTGCAAGTTTGTTGGTGGGCCGAGTGCATTTCCTGGAGAAAAACGTACATGCGTAACCTTGAGCTGATCTTTTTAACATAATGCGTCTGCTTTATTGGATTCTAGCTGGTTGTTACTCACAGGAATACCAAGTGCTAAGAGTTGCGGTCTGAGCTGGAAGATGAGACAAAGGACAAAGTGGTAAGAAGTGTCTGTGACGGATCGCTGTCATGTTCACCTTATTGCAACAGTTCAGATCTAAATCTTCAAGTAACACCTTACAAAGACAGATGGACTTTTACATACTTGTGCACATATGGGCGTTCTCTTTAAATATGCTCCAAAAGACAGAATTAAGCAAATAAAATACAAGGTCATTCTCAGCAGTCTAGATTTAGAAATCTTAGTTTTAAGTAAAGAAATCCTCAAGGAGCTGAAATGTGAACTTTAACATTTACATTTCCAGCTTGTCAGACTTTATCGGGTAATGAAAGCAACTTCAGTGAGATCAGCAGCTTCTGAGCTTCACCTGGATATAAAATATATGCAAGTTATATAATAAAACACTTCTTTTAGACCAGGTATTTTACATTTACACTGGGGACATCTCTAATTGTGCAATAGCAATTTTTCTCCTAAAACAACGTTAAAAAACAGTCAGATTTCTAATTAAGGGACATTTGGTCCCTCTCCAAAATAAAGGATGTGTCAGTTTGAGCTAATGGATTTTATTGTGAAAACCCCATGAGGCAATAGAGCATATTCCAGGAGAGCTTTGCAGGTGTTAAAAATTAACAAACAAATAAACTAAAGCCTACTGACTTTAATTGCTAGTTGCAGATTGTTTCTGGATGCAAAAGAATAAAGTTTGTTTTTTAGAGTTATTCTTTTAAAGAGGCCCTTCCATTAAAAATGTTTTTTCTGAGGTTTCTGTTGAATATTTTAGCTCCACAGGTGTTCTTACCTTCATAGTGGGTGTGAAAACAGGTCAACAACTTCTCTTTCAGTTTTAATCTCTCAAACGACGCAGGTGGTGATAACACCCGAGTTCTCCCGAGNCCGAACAGCCTGTATCTGTTTCATCACAACTTCTTTGTTTGTTAGTATTCGGCAGCTCCTGCAGTTGAAACCACGCCTAGCATGCTGCTGGCTAAAAGCTGTTAGCATAACGTAGCAAACAGGAAGACACGACGTCTGATGTTGCCATGCACAGCGGGGCAGGAAACAGTATACCTTGCTCTCATAGGCTAGTTTGTTAGCCAATCAGAGTCCAGCTAATTCAAATAATGAATATGAACGAGCTGCTGCTCGAGGCCTGACGGAAGGAGCCAGAACCACCCGAATTTTAACGCAGACAGATTGAAAGGTCTGTTAATCAGTGTTTCCTGATGTTTCTTAGATATAAAATGTTTCATATTACTGGTTAATACTTAAGAAATAACCACAAAGTCATGAAATTTGTATGAAATGACCTCTTTAAGTCTCACAAAGACAAATGTCACAGAAACAGTCTGTTTGGGATTAGGGTTGTCAAAATAATTGATACCTAGATATTAATCAATACTAAAACTGGTATATAAATTAGATAATCTGTTCCTGTGGTATTAATATTTTGAAGTCTTGCAAACTCCTTCAGTTTATACTGACACGCACGTTCCCTGACAGTCAGGTGTTATCAAGCAGCCTGCTGAAAATTAACAGAAGAGGAAGCTGCTGCACAGCCGCATCACAGTATCCTACGAGTTGTATTAGCAACAATGGCAACAGCGAGTTTGGGAGGCGCTTCACAGCCCAGGTTAATCAAGAACACAAAGAGCAAAAGTGAATACATAAATAAATTGGTGTTTTTCAATCACCTTAATATCAAAATTAAATTTTTATTTTCAGTATCGAATCGAGTTTGAAATTTTTGTATGGCGACAACACTATTTGGGATCGACATGCATTTCAAGGGTTCAAGCCAAAGAAAATTTAAATCCAACTACATTCAGTTTGAGTCTGAACTTTAATCTGTTATCATTTAAATAATTACAATCAATTAACCATTCTTCTAAAATCATTCCTATTTAAGCCAGACGTCACTGAAATCTGGAATTTTTTTCTAAATAAAAAAAGGGCAACGAATCCTAAACATAAAGAATGAGACAATCTGTTTAGTTCTTCCAGTTTCACACATGCAGGCATGAAGAAACACTAACCTGTGGAGACAGGGCGCTGGTAGGCTGGGTGAAGAGTGTAGAGTGGGCTGCTGACCGTAGGCCATGCGCTCTCCTGACAGTCTGACAGGTGAAAGTAGCAGACACCTCCTGTCCAACCAAACACACACAAGTTGGGAAACATCAGCAGCCGCTCAGACAAAACAGAATCATCACAACACAAATGGAAATCAGTGAATCTGATGCTATTTTCAGAAAGCAACACTATCTGTGAACCAAACAGAGGCTTAAAATAAACCACACATAAAAGTGATTGCTGAGTTTTACTTGCTATTCTTGTCACAAGGACTCTTCAGTTTCTATTCTGCGGTAATTCAAAAGTTTAAATGTGCAAGACAGAGAATAAAATTGAGAGGAATTTCTTGCATATGTTTAAGGAGGCATGTGGACCAGCGTGCAGCTGCAGCAGACACTCGGTGATGAGAGGGATGATCACAGTACAGCTGTTCTACATTTAAAAACAGGAGAATTAGTGATTTAAGGGCTTGAACACAAAATGACCTTCGTCACGTTTGGAAAGAAGTTATAAACATGGACATGTGCACATGTTAGCTTGTTTAAAACAAACGGAATGTTTTAGCAGCTCTTTGTTTTAGGAAGGACTCCCTAAAGGACTTTGTGAGGGTCGAGAACGAGGCTGCTAAATGGATTCTGTTAAAAACTTCCCCAGTGTGCGGTGGATTAAGTATGTGACAGAGACACACAATAAACTAAAGTGACTAAAACACTTTCGCCCTCAAAGTATGCGGCCAGGTGTCCCCAGCATGCTCGCACTGAGGAAAAATTAGATGAAGATAAAGTGGAATTTAAGGGAAGAGCACCTTGATTGTGTGCAGTACACCTCATTTATTACACATTTAGGGGTTGTTTGGTGTCTGGGAGGTCTTTCATATTACCATACTTTCATTATACAAGCTGTTGTGTCTACGAACGCTTTACCAATCTGCTCTGAGATGTTCTACACAGCAGATCTGATTTACTTTGATTCCCATAGGCAGGGCCGGTTCTGGGCATAGGCAGACTAGACAATTGCCTAGGGTGCCCTCTGCTGGAGGGGGCGCCATTTTTTTATTTTTAACAAACTGTTGGACAGTAATAATTAAATATCTATCTATATCTATATATCGTCTCTATTATTTATTTTAGTATGAATAAAAAATGTTTTGCAATGTAATTCAGTTATTATGTTGTTTCTGTTCTGGGCAGTACGGTGCGCCAAAATCCTTTTTCGCCTAGGGCACCATGCAGCTCAGGGCCAGTCCTGCCCATAGGAGTTAAAAATATGCAAAAGGCAAATGGTGCACGCAATAAATCATGTTTGAAGGAGTTCGAAGCTGGTATGATTATGAACAATCCCTGATCTGCTGCAGATGCCTGCATTTTGAACGGCCTCAGTCTGGAGAAAAGGAGATTAGCTCTGATCGGACAAGCTAACCAAAGGGCCGGTTACAAAGTGGATGTCTGCTGTCTAAAAGAAAAAAAATTCTCAAAAATCTCATATCAGTGTATTTGTAGAGGATTGTATAAACATTTAAATTGCTGTCAGTTTTGAATTACACGATTAATCTGGTAGAAATGTTATGAAACGTAATCTGGAAGTGTTACTAGCTGAACTGGAAGCACTCGCTCCACCGGTTCCAACGCACGGTTCACAAACACAATCACATTGAAATGAATAAGAAGGTGCAGTTTTAAAAGGTGTGACACTGATGCTGCAGTGTCTCTAACATTCAAAACATCCATCAACATTAGAACTTTTTTTACTTCTTGCAATTAGTTTTTATGCATCAACATTCAGTGAATTGACAAAGACGGGCTTTGATTATACCCTTAGTGATTATTCGACATATCACAAGGAACACTGTGGAGGATGAGTTTGTCTGTTTCTATAAAAGACATTCAGTGGAGGAAAGTCTTTCCTAGTCAGGTTGTTCATGCTGCAGAGGTGGTCTGATTATGTGTTTTGGGTTTTTTTTTCTACAACTTCAAACAAGCAAAACTAATTCTTGAAAAGATTGTCAAGAAAAGATATTCCATCATTCATAACAATGTTTGACACTGTCTTTATGCACAAATATTGAGTTTCTAAGTAGGACTATCTCATCCACAAGCACACTCTCAGCTCTTTCAAGCAATAAGTAATGAAACTTTAGCCAGGTCTAATATCCCTGTGATACTTTGAGGGAATGTGTTCTCCACATTAAGATAGGAAATAGACCTTCGAACTGACATATCATGCCGTAGCAGGATTATTGAACCTTCCTTATCTATAACAAGCCAGGCGTACAGCATCATCTAGGTGTGGCGGCCTGCAGACTCTGTCGACAATAAAAGTGCCAGTGAACTGACAAGAGTGTCTCCTCTCGTCGTTACTGTCAAGTAGAGAGAGAATATTCACTTCATTTTTAATTTGGCAGCAAAGTCTGGCTGCAGCAACACACTCGCAGAATAACTTATCTGGTCAACCGCTTAACTTCTTATGCAATGAATGAGCTCGAATCCAGAGCCCCCCCGTATCATGTGCAGCAGTCCACATGTATGAGTAGCTGTGACCTCTCAGTGCCAGAAGGTTTGCAGCCAAGAAAATTATTGGGGGGTTGTGTGGGGGGGTCTATTGCTGTTGATTAGATTGCCACAGAGAACAGCTGCTCTCTCTAGATACTACCTCTAACAAACAGAGTGGGATCATTCAGAATGCACACACACACCTGCATCTTGTTGAACCTCCTGATACAAAAAGGTCTCAACTGGCTAAATCCCCCCTGACAGCACCTGTTCTCCTGCATAAAACACAATAAGCAACAAACAAGCGAAGGGAAGAGGGTCCGTCTTCTGCTCACAATGCAGCGAGTATCAGTACCGCAACACAGTAAGTGCGTCAAATTGTTACTTAGCAAGCAGAACACAAACACGGTTTTCCGAGGACGAGGTGCATACTGGACACACATTGTTGGAAACAGCTGAGAGAAACGCATTAGGCGTCTTACAGTAACTGGAATTAGAATCTGTCCAGTTTGCAGATGCTTCTCTGTCATGAAAAGTTGGACAAAAAATATATTTTTTGAGTTTTAATACAAGTGTTGTGTTTGAGTATATGATCAAAAATATACAATTTTAATTATATAAACGTATAAAGACACTTTTCTGAGCTTTCAGATGGTCTAAAATCACCTCCACATCACATCATGTGTGGCACATGTGCAACAGAAGCCTGCTTCATACTTTGTGTCACAAAGAGAAATTATAAGTCCTCCGGCTGCTGCGTATTGATTTCCTGACTGACTTATGACACGGCGTGTAACGGGCTCGGTGCTGCTCGGGGACTAATCTCCACTGAAAACAGATATTTCAAACCTAAACCTCCCTCAGTGCTCAGCTCTCGTACTGACTGTAACCTGCTTCAGGCTTGGTGTTTGTAACGTAACCTGATGTGCAGCAGTTCATATTAGAGCGTTGATGAGTTTTGGATGAAGGCCAGACTCCAGTACCCCCCCCTCTCCGAGGATGGACTGGTGACATCCTGAGCAGCTAGAATAACTGGAAACGACTCATCAGCAATGTTCAGAAGACTCAGATGTCTCACTAATGGTTAATCCTGGATGTCACAGATACAAAGTTATGTTGAGCTCCACATAAGGACGGTTAGTTTAAAGAGATGGTGTCAGCACTTAAAAGCCAATGAGCCTCGACATCATCAGTAAATAGTGGCGCGTCCATATCGACTCGGTCCAAATCTTGGCTTCTCTTAGAAGATGAAAGGACTAATGCTTGATTTACATTTCATTTTAAGAGAGATAACTTTTTTATTTCCACAGTGATGTGATGAAAACTCCAAGTTCTCCCTCCACCGAGACTTAGAAGGTGCAATACGAGTCATTATCTCGCTGTAGAAGCAATTACAGATGATATGAATTCTGGGGAAGTTTCATCTTCTGCTCAGTTTCTTATTGACAACAGAACAGAAATCCAAACTTTTGCATACTGCTGTAATCATCAGAGCTGCTGTATTATAAGGTTGTATACAACTCAAAGTATCAGGTCACAATGAGATGAACTTCCAATAAAGTGTCCTGACATTCAGCGGAGCTGTAGGAGGGTTGCGTTTCATAATGTTGTGTGGATTTAGCAAACAGAGTGGGTTTTCACACAGCAGATCACATGACCTCTGTGGATTGGGAAGATGTCGAACAATAACTGCGGAAAAGCGAGCTGTTTGTTCTCAGTTCAGTCAGTAAACTCCCACAGCAGATGCTAAATGAACAGCGTCCTCAAGAGAGATCAGTTACTACGTGTGCTCAACCTCTTCTTAGCGTATTCTCGAATTACTGCGTAGCTAATTAATGCCGCATAGTGCAAAAACGTTGACGGCCTGTTGCCTCATCGCCACCGACTTCTCGCCGTTTGCAACACAGAACAAGTGCAACTTTTTTTTTTTCATTTGATGGCTCTGCAGTATAGAGATCGACTTTTATGGAACGAGTGAGGCGATCGAGCCATCTCTCCTTGGATTTCCTTATCTTTCTCTCTCAGATCTACTTCATAGCTGGTTCATTCAGACTCTCCACATCTCCAGTACTAGTAGGAGAAAGGCAGTGAGCCCTGGGGAGGCCTGGCAATCTCTGGTCACTGAAAGGAAAGATGAAGAGAGTGAGATAGGAAGAGGGAGGAAGGGGCGTAAATGAAATTTCCAACGTATTAAGCAGACCCAGTGCCACCCACTGACTGCACAAATGTGGTGGGAGATGTGGGTTGTTGCTGAGTGACTGCAGGCCAATGAAAGCGCTTCAGAGCTGAGGAGCATTGATCAATTTACAGGGATTCCCTGGATGTTTCCTGATGATGGGCAGACATGACAGAGGCTCAAGGCTGAACAGAAAATAACCTGTTCAGGTAATCAGGGCGATGTGATGGCTCAAACTAACCACTTTGCAGATAATCATATTCGAAATGAACCCGCCTGCTGGACCCCTCTGCCAAGGACGTGTAGACAATTACATGCGCACTGAGATACATACACATCGCATGTGTGTGGTTGTGTGAGCTCTATCACAGGTCTGATGAGAGAAATTACCAGCGGCGTGCAGCGGGGTTCGTACAAATCAATACACACCAGTCACAAGGAGAAGAACGTGATGCACGCGTGCACTCTTTTACAATTTATTCAGATTTTTTATGGGATATAAATATGGTCAGAAATGGTTATTAATGTGGGCGGGAGATAGAGGCTGAGAGGAATGGGTGGGCTGAAAGCTGCTTCCATTCATGTAGAACGCTACAACAAAGGAGTTTCAAACCAGTGTATGTTAGCAAGACTTAAGGGTGTGCAGGGGTACCTCATATAAAAAATATACATGATTTACTGCTCCATGTGCTACCCGAAAGAAGCTAAATGCAGACAGAACAGTAGGTTGTTGCTGATACTGTTTGAATGAGAATAACCCAAAAGTGTCAGAGCTGAGAGTGCTGAGTTCATCAGAATCTGAAAACTCAACCTTCTTCTTCCAGCTGTGAGAAGCAGATTTAAAAATGACAAAGTAGATTTCAAAATAAAATTTGATCTAAAAAAAAAAAACACAGCTGCGATGGATACGTTTCTCTTTTATTTCCTTTAGTTCATGCTAACGACACACACATCCTTCTAACCTGGGAATGAAGCCGGTGTTCAGGAGTGGAGAGTAAAAGCGTGGGCGTGTGGGGGAGGAAGTATTTCACACGAGTCAGGAAGATACACAAGTGAACCAGCATCAGTAAAAAAAAAAAAAAAAAAAAAGAGGAGGGACTGTATAATGGAAAAAAAAAAAGAGCCTGAGTGTGTTTCTCTGCATACGTGTTGGCTTGTGTCCATGTGATTCATTACAAAAACTCTCATTCTTAGAATCACGAGGATTCCCAAACAGCAGGAACCACCCAGCTGCACGGCGCTAGCTAAACAGCTGCAATCCGGCAGAAAAGGGCAGATTATTTAACCAAACAAGTCACTACTGATACAAACTGAGTGGTCCAAAATCTGCAAACAAAATTGTGGTTTTCTGCAGATGTTAAAGCATTGCACGTCTCAGAATAGGAAGTCAGATCTTATGAAAGCTGTGGTTTGAAAACATGGACTGATGCGCATGTTCTCGTCATGCTGATGATATACCTGCACAACATTTAGTATTTTATGGGTCTGTCATGTGACTCAGAGGAAACTGAGGCTTAAATTGAAGTGGTTTCTAAGAATAAAGGTGTTTAAGTATCTCAGTCCTATTCAGAAAGACGATCCCTCAGCCTTAAATAACATCTGTGTTCAACAGTCTTTACTTCCTGTGTCACAAACCAAGACAAGGTGTGTTTAAAATGCAGTGGAGCAAATAAGAAGATAAACACAATCTGCACAAATCATGTTATAAGGTTTTACTTAAGTCTTTTTATGGTTGATGGGTGTCTTTATTCACCGACTACATCGGCCAACATGACTCAACTGAAAAGCTCACAGTGTTCCTGTCATCTGATTATAGCAGAGCGTAGCTGCGGCTTTACGAGTCGGGCTTGTAAATCACTTCTGGTCTTATACGCGTGCTGTAGAAGCAAAACTCTGCTTCAGATTATGCCACATGTTGTTAATGCAAACTCGACACTTTGCAATGATCCTTTGAAAAGATTTTCATAGTCAGGCTGCTTCGGAAAACTGCCTTTAATGAGGTCCCTTGATGTCGTAATCACATTTAACTTTTAACCATCTCCACTGACATCTTCTTACATTCAGCATCTGGCAAAAAATAAATGAAACAAAAAATACACACTGAGCTCCTCCGAGAACTTTATTAGCTCGGACATACGGCGGTATTTATCTGCGACTTCCACAGCAAAGCACTTTTAACAGTAAATACTGTTTTATTATATGATTCTGCACAAAATTATTCTTAGTCTAACGTCTTTTGTCATAAAGAGCCAAATAAATACAATAAAGTTAAAGGAAACGGTTGTTTTTAACTGATAAATTTCACAGCATGGTGAAATTTTGTAGAGTATATCACACGATTAGATTCATAGAGATTCTTTCTCTCCTGAGAGTCAGTAAGATGGAAAACCTTCAATTCTCTGTTGGAAAAAAAGAAGGACAGTTTGACAGTCCAAAGTGTTACCAAGGCAACAGCAGCACAGGGGCTTTCTAAACCCCCCCCAGAAACCTGTATGTTTGCTTTCTTTCACCTGAATGTACACCTTTGTTTTTAAAATGAACTTTGTGTCCTTGATTGACTGTTGGTCTGAGAAATGTCTCACACATTCCGATAGCGAAGGGGACAGCTCGATATATTGTAAGTTACAAACACGGCCAAAAGCAAAAAGAAAAACACCTGAACACCTTGTCCTTCCACGTGAACAGTCTCCATCTATTCCCTTTTTTTAAAATCCAGTTCATGTCCAAACTTGGAGTTTCCCAAAGGTTTCCCTTGGGGAGGTTAAGCTCTGGCAGTCGATGGGTAAAAAAAAAAAATCTGCTGGAGGCCTAAATGATCTATTTTAATGCCAAGCTGAATTCTTCTACCGCCAAACAGCCTCCAGTTTCTTCCTGGGAAAAAAAACAAACAGCTAGGTAGACAGCAGGCAACCAACCAGCTGTGGACAAGCATCTTAGCTCTAAGCAGAGGTTAGCAGGAAGATAACCTTCTTCTCTCTTCATATCCCATTAGATATCTGTTGCAGATGGGCAACGCAGCAGGCAAAACACTGCAGAAGGAATATAATTATCAGGGTCAGAGAGAAGAAGAGCTTTTCCATACTAATAGTAGAAGCACGGTGGCTTTTTTTTTTTATTTTTATTCCTGTGACACAATCCGTTCAGCACTCCAGGGGCTACAGGAACACAGAACAAGAAAACAGCTGAAGGAATACTGTAATTTAATCTAGCTGCCACATGCTGGACATATGGGAGCTTTAAAATATCTTTGGGGGGTATAATTCAGCAGAAATATCCACGTACAAGCTGACAGTAGGACGTGAGAAGCCGGTACTGCTAAAAAGACACAGATGCTTCCACGTTCAGAGTCTGGTTATGAAAATAAGATTTAAATTTGGGTGTGTGTGTTTCTCCACAAGATATTTTGCATTTGTAAAGAGAAAAAAACACAGAGCCGTGTTTGTTTAGCCATCTGCGTGTCTGTGTGGGGTATTTAAAGAGGCAGAGTGACGTAAAGTTAACCAACACAGTGGTCTGCAGGAGCCAATCGCGTCCCGTTTGCCAAGTGAAAAGGGAATACTGCCGCAGTGCAAATATTTTTCACCAGCAGAAATGAAAGAAATTGCTTTTATTTGTCTAACTTGGTATGTTGTGACAACAGTATCCTAACAACTAGGGGGGGTTGCACAGTAAACAATTTTACAACAAGTCAAAATCCCACCCTACACAATAGTGTGCTACTAATAAAGCCCATACTGTCTCCATGGAAATGCTTTTTCCCAACAAAGTCTTATATCTGTCATCTCATAAACCTATTTATAGAAAAGCAGACTGCTAGCTAGCCAGTGAATATGAGGTAAAGTTTAGTGGGGAGTGAAAATGTCTAGTGTTTCTAAATCTCAGCGCTGCCCGTCTTCTTCATTGACGCCTTCTCCAAGATCAAAGGCTTCACACCTACAACTGACTAACAATCTTCACAAGAGAAAGCACCGTGTGGAAAGCTTGTGCGTGTGATGCAAGGGTTATCGTTGACCTTTTCTGCGGCCTCGTTGCTTTCTTAAATACGTGGAATGATGGTGTGAAAAAACCACAGCCATTTTCGAGGCCAATAGCTTCCAGCTCAGTCACTACTGAGACAAGTGATAAAAGGTAAACACCAGCAGCAAATTTATTGTTGACATTTCTCATTGCATCTCACAGCTCGGTCTGAACCAGCATGGTTGCAGCACACCTGAAGCACAGCCTCATTTTTTTTTTTTGTTCCTGCAAACACAATCAAAGCTCAGGGGGAAATCTTTCTTGGTGGTGCTGACGATGCTAAACTCCAGGATTCTCTAAACTAAAGAGCACCTGCATCATAAACAAAAGCCACGACAAACAGTGTGGCAGTAACTCAATGACAGAGGGCAGCAATTAGAGCCGTCAGCTTTCATTAACAAATGCACTAACTCTCAGTAATCACTAGCAGGAGAACAAGTCTCCGCCATTTTATTCAAATGACACCATCTCTGTAGTGCAACCATTATTAGTATTGATTATCTCTTTTGTTGGCTTTTGACTGCTCTAAGCCAACACTAAGTGCTTGTTTTAATCCAAAGTAAAAGACTTAAAAAATAGAAACACGGACTGAAAAGCGAACCTTCCCGTCTCGTCAACATCAATGATGGATTATAGAAACCAAGCTTTTTGTATTTATTTATTTATTTATTTAATTCTTTACAAAAAACCGATTTACTTTAGCTGCCCTGTGCCTTTGACAGCAAATCTTGCATTATCCATCTTGGCCCTTTTATTTTGGTAGCAGACAGCAATGGGTTGCATCATGAAGTTGGGTCAAACGAAGACAAAAGTTTAGTGAGACAATATCAGCTTGTTGGCTGCAACATGTTTTGAGCAGATTATGTTATAGGAATACTTTATACTAGGGGTGATATGACAATCATAAATCCTTCTATCACGTACAAATATATACTACCAAACTCAAAAGAAGAAAGAAAGAAGAAAGAAAAAAATTTGTTTGACCATCATCACCACTCATTACATATTCAAGCCCATCCCACCTTCCCTCACAAATATAGCTCCGTTTTCTGGTAAGTTTATTACTTGGCGTTTTATTGATCGAGTAGCGCTGATATAGGGTTTAATTAAAACAGACATGGCCCAATGCTGAGAGTCATTTATTACTAGCAATTAAATTGTCAGTTTTCTCTTTAACAGTGCTTCTATTAGAATCAAGCAGGTGTATTTCAATCCATTCCAACAATCCGAGCAGAAACTGGGGAGAAGGAGATTATGGCTGAACTTCTTTTAACCAATAAAAATATCATGTTTGTCTCGTCTCTCGTGTCCAGTTAATAATTACAAACAATAAAAAAGCTGCTGAGGGTTTAGAATTCATTGTTTGTTACAGGTGTGTGTCTTTGTTTGGTTTCTCCATGGTGAATACCCTGTGTATGTGCTTGGGTCTACCAATCAGAGTAATTACAGTGCAAATAGACTAGGCAGCAAGCCCAATAGAGAGCGTAGCTTCATGGGGATCACTGACTCTGCTGCGAATCTGATCGGTCTCAGTTAAACCCCACATCTTGACTTCTGGTTGTGTAATGAGGCATTTAAAAGCATCCCTCCTAGAACACAGACATCTCAGTTTAGGCAGAGTGTAGACTGATGCTGCAGAAGCCAAAATGAACAAACCAGAAATAGGAAGCTCTTCAGAGTCTGTGAAACGGACCCTAGAAGCTCCAGAGGATGAAATATAATAGGATGGAGACATCTCAAAACCATACCGTAAAGGGAGCAGGATCAATTCATAGTGCTGTAGTAAAAACATCTGCCGAGGTCAATACAAGGGAACTTTTGTTTTTAAAGATTTATATTTAGAATGATATGGAACTCTAGAGAGAATAGAAATAAACAAAGCCAAAGTAATAAAATGAAATGCCATCCTTAAGTATCCCAATCCTCAAAAATTACACTTAAAACAAACAAAAAAAAACCCCAAAAAACCCAACAACAACCATTGCTATTTTTTGGGACCAAAACCATTTTTTCCCTGTCAGGAGAATTTTTTTCTTTTGCTAAATAACCCTTCAAGGAGACACTTGCCAAATGTGTCTTCTTCAAAGCATCAAACATCCTTGTTTTGACGGCTGCAGCTTGTGCACGCCAACCACCCAGAATAAAAACAGCAATGTGATCCTACGCATTCAAAAGAATAACAATCAGCAGCCTGCTTGGCACCATGCCTCACCAAGCAACAGTGGAGAAATGATTTCTCATTGACACACACACTCCCACTCCCCACAACGATCTCAACACAGGGACGATGTTAAAGTTCCCCCTACATCCATCCAACCATGACAAGTCTGTATTTCCCTAGTAGGAGAACACAAGTACGTTTCACTGCATATATACAATCTCAAATGCGGACATATTTCCTTCCAGCAGGTATACCTCAACCACTGCCACCCCCCTAGAAACGGCACCACATTCTCAAGTTTCCAGGACAAAACCTTGTAAATATGAAGCTGTAACTACCAACTAATAATAAATTGATACAACAGTGTTTATTGATGGGTGGGCCTTTATGTAAACTGCTTTCATTTAGGTTTGTTCTGTTTATCTTTCTTTCAGTAGACCTAGAATTGAGCAATGTGTTATAATCTTGTTAAGCAATAACCAGGAGAACAGTTGTGTTGAAATTGGCCAAACTATTTATTAACCATTCCTTAAAGTACATACATACATAATTTACTGAGTAATATCTTAAACCTTGCCAGATGATATTTAAATTAATTCAGCAGGAATTGTGTTAAATGCACTGGAGAAATCAAAGAACATGGTCCTCACAGTGCTGCAGGCTTTGTCTAGGTGAATCTGGGTTTCCATACACAGACAGGTGGAAGGGGGAAACAATTAGGACACCGGTTTCTTCTGATGTTGTCAAATATGATGGAACAGCACCAAGATGAAGATCCATGGCTGAGGTGGAAGAAGAGACAGTTGAGGTGTGACAGAAGTGCTGTGATTGAAGGGAGGGAGGACTGTTCAGCTTGTGGCAGGAGAGGAAGATGCTGAACTTGATTCTAAACTGGATCTATTAAAGAATATGTTCAGTTCATTGGTTCTATCCAGACTTCCATCTAACTCATCCTCCTTTTGCTTAAAGCCTGTGAGCTTCTTCATCCTTTACCACACATCTCTTACATTGTTTTGCAGGAGCTTGTTCTCCAACTTTTTCCTGTGCACCTCCTTGTTGTTTTTAATCTTGACTTTAAGTTCTCTTTGTACACTTCTCCATAATACCCTCTCACTCTACCTGAAAGTTATTTTTTATTGTTTATTTGTTCTTTTAGGTTGCTGGTGATCCAGGATTTCTTATTGGGGAAGCACAGGTTGCCTCTTGACAATGGGTTTATACACAGAGCAGACAAAGATCAGATTATGATCTGCCTTGCCAAGAGCGGGTCGTGCAAATAACCTGTATGCATCAAAGACATTCAAAATTCCAGTGTTTCATTTTCTCTGATAGAGCAGTTGACAAACTGCTGAAATGTCAGAAGTGTAAACGAGAGAGAAGCATGATTAAAATCTTCAGATATTGCCACAAATCAATTTGGGTGTTGTGTCTATAGTTTAGCAACAGCTGGGCTAATGTGGTCATTAGTACAATCAGCACTAGCTGACGGTGGACTGTATACTGTTACTAAAATGACACTGGTAAACAACCTTGTAGAAAATATGGATACAAAATTAACAGCTAACAGGGCTGCAATCGTAATATTAAACAAAAACATGTCCTGGGTGACACCATTTGTTGTTAATAAGGATAGCTATCCCACCTCCTTTTCTTTTGCTGCTCCTCTTCAAAGCTCTGTCTGTCTGTTTTGTCTGACAGCCAGGCAGAGCCCCACTTGGTCTGGGATATGATCCTGTAGATACCCCCGGCTGGGACTTCATCAGTTTTTTAAGCTCATCCACGTTATTAGCAAGAAATCATACATTTGCCATTATGACTGATGGAAAAGGGGGTGTAAACTTCCTCTTTCTTTCTTCTTTGCTAAAGTTCTACATCTATGTTTTCTTTTTTTAACTCATCAGGGATTTTGGGTTTAGCCATTACATTAGCCTTAGAAAAATCTATTAGCTGTTTTTTCATGTAATTCTCTCTCTCTCTTTGCTTCTGTTACATAATATAAGTGGTAAAAATCATTACAAAACAACATCCAAACCAGAAGAGATACAATTAAAAAAGAAAATGTAAAATGAGGGGGTGGGGGGGGGGACTACAAATATCACAGAGAACTACAACAAGCTACCATCATCTGTGCTATTCTCGAACTAATATTATCTTTAAAATAAGATGGAACTTGGTTGTTAAGAAAGTTTTTAATTTTATTCTAAGTTTTCCAGGGACCCAACACAAAGATGCTAGCATGTATAACATCTACAATAACATCTCGTCTTATTCTCATCTGAACTCTGGCAGCAGCACTTTGAATCAGCAAGAGGCATTTTGAAAATCTCTGAACACTCTGATAATAAAGAATTGTACAACTCAAGCCAAGAAGTAATGAATGCATGGACTACTTTTCTGGCTGCAGCAGGAGGATCACTGCTTAATGAGTCAACTCCTTCTATCAAAATTTTCATGTTCCTCGAGCAACAAGTTAAGGAGGAGCATGTAGTAGAAGCTATTTTCCATTCATGTCTATTGATCAGCTCTAGATGAGTTATTAATTATAATTCTTTTGATTCTCTGACCTTAATTTTGGTCCAAGGTGTAACCTGCCTGTCGCCTGGTGACCCCTCTGCGACTGTGAACAGGAATAAATGGTAACAGATAATGATTGACCCTAATTTTTTGTACCCAAACTAGAAATAATTGTTTTAAGTTATTTGTTGTTGTATATCATCCATCCAGCACTTATTCTGAGTGTCTGTTGGGATTTTCAGACTTTTTATCAGGCCTATTATCAAATGCTAATAAAGTAATTTAAGAAGAAGATTTCAAGATGGATGTTGAAAGTGATAACCTAACTATTTATTTTATTGATCTATTAGACTTGATTTGTTTTTGCCAAACTGTACAGAAACAATCTCACTCTCTCATCACACTCTTGTTTTGACTTATAACAGAGAGTGAAAAGCATGTCACAACCTTATGTTTGCTGATCATTTTAAATAATGTTTCAATTTACACTGACAGACTTCACAGACAAAATAAATCAATATGATGATCCGTTATCAAATAATTATTTACCAGAGACTTAGATGAGATTTTATGTTCAATAGGTCACATCTAATAGTTTCATTTTTTTTGCTCTGTTAACAGCGTTTATTTTAATTACATTTTTATGATTTATAAGTGTTTTTTTGTTGTTGTTGAATGTTTAATTTGGACCGTAGGCATGCACTGTCTCTCTCGGGGTTTGTGAAGGTTGCAATACAGAAACTGCAGAGAAGTATGTAAGACTACAACTCTGTTTCCTGGCCTGTACCCTGGATTGTCATGAATCAATTCTACCAGATTACAAGAAGAAAAGACCTGCAACATCCAATGTGGGATGATGTCATCACTCCAGATAAGACCAAGTTATCAATTATCATAAAGCCCATATCACCTTTAATTCACCACCAGTGGCAAAAAATCCAACGTAGCTAAACATAAATGGCAAGATTTCAACATAAATTCCTGAATGTTCTGAAATGTAGCTATTCTGACATTTTAATGACTCTTACCGTTACTTGTTTGCTGTGAAACAATAGTGGTTTTAAGAATAAAGCTCTTGGTTTCAAACATTCTGGAGTTGGAACAATGACAGTGAGGAAGTCACGATGCAAAGCAGCCGGTCTCTTGACAATAAAAGAGGTGAACCTGAGGCCGAAGGGAATCCTCGCATCAGAATCCCCACATCCTTGAAACGATCTCCATCAAATTACTCCATTAGTAAAATAGGACTCATTCATGCATAATGTTTCCAATTCCAATTAGGAGATGCCTGACTGTTGACAGCCAAGCTAGATTCATCTCTCCTGCTGCCTTCATTAAAATGATGACTCCCCTGTTACTGCCATCCTTTGATATGACAATTTTAGCCTTTAAGTGAGCAGTAGTCATTTCTGGATCAGTAGGAATAAATATACTAAACTCTTCGCAATTTGAAGAAGCAATAAAAATGTAGGAAGTAGAAGCATGGAAGGAATACTGATCACAGCTCCATAACGGGACTGATATAAGAAACTGTAGCAAATATTTATTCTAATAATTTATCCAGTTTATTGTTACTCGGGTATGTATAATAGCAGCTCAAACATGTTTAAAGTGTAGAGTTCAATGCAAATAAGCAAGAAGGGATGTAACCGATTAGTGAAGATGGTCATGGAGTCACAATTCAAGCTTTATGTTACTGAACTGAATAGCAATATTAAAATGTTATAATGTCTTTTTACACCTTTAGAAATAAGGCTACTATATATAGTGTAGCTCAATATTACATGAGGAATTTCAAAAAATCAATAAGTGTCAAAGAATTAAAGCGCCACTAATAAAAAAAAACATAATACATTTTTTTAAAGGTAAATTGTCATCAGTCAGCATCTCAGTACTTGTCCGAAATCGACACCACTCCAGTGTTTTTATTATTTCACGTAAACTTGAATAAACAAAAAGGTACAAACAATCAATACTTCCTGACGCAGAGGTCAACTACACGGCTCTCTTCCTAATTAGCTGCCTGCTTTGGTAGTCCTGATGTTCTGCAAGACAAGATTTCGTCATGACAACGATCAATGTGGAAATTGTTATTTTGAGGTCCATGGCCTTCAAATAATGAGAAATAGACACAATAATTAACTGTGTTTTGTTTTCTGCTCTTGAAATTACACAAATTATTAGAAGTTAGCCAAAAAATGAAAAAAATTCAACTATCTCTTTTGTATATATATATATATATATATATATATATATATATGTACACTTTTTTTTAAAGATCTTGGCACATCTGACCTTCAGACAGGCTAAATCTGCTGAGTCTAATTTACGCCCCTCATTTCAACCCTGCCTTCCCACAGATTTATCACAATAATGAGCCCAATTTCATATCTAAGGAGATGAAAGGCAGAGCAGTCAATGACCTTCAGGTTTAAGCAGCCGCCTCACCTGACCTCCTCATGGACGGTGCAAACAGCCCCCTAGTCTCAGATGCGAGAAGTAACCAAGCGTCCCCTCCATCAATCATCACATTACACACAATGGCCTTGTTTAACGTCCTTTTCAGACTTGACTGGAGACACGCTGGGCCACACAAAGAAACATGGGAACTAGCTAATTAGTCTGTGCCAACTGCAGAGGTTCACCAGTCATTTCCCACTTCAAGGGTGAAAATCTCTCCAAAGTGCTAATGAGGACTTTGTCCGTCATTGCTGTCTCATCAATTACAATGCTGCAGCTTCCTAAATGTCCCGACAACAAAAACATATGGTTTCTTTGTGCAGCAAAAAAAAATTAGAAATAATTCTATTAGGCGTATATGTTTCAAAACTACAGAAGAATGTCATGGGCATGTCAGGATGTCACCTCGAAATGTTTCACCCCTCAGCGATTCTTCTGAACAACTGGGCAAACAGCTGGGGAGCATGAGAAAGGGTATCATGCCGAACAGGTGATGTAATGTAATGAACCGAGGCGGTGTGAGGAGAAGAAACGGGAAACACACGAGCCTAAGAGGGAGAAAATAGGAGCTTTTTCTCCTCTTAGTGCCAATAAGCTGGCTAACAAGAGCTTTTTTATAATAAAAAAAACAGAAGCTGTAACATTCATGCCTATTTCCAGGCATGTCAAAAGTTCTCTGCACTAGATGTTTTTTCAAAGTAAAAGCCTTCTGAATAAATAGATTTTTTTTATGATTCTAATTAAACAACATTCAAGAAATGCAGAGTAAAGACCTGCTTTAGTCGGTGATGCTTTGGACCATTTTTCTCAGTAAATTACAGCCTAATTTCCTAAAAATTATGTTTTTGCAGAATGAAACACGTTAAGCTTTAAGTAAAACATTTGTTTTACGAAACTGCCGGCTAATTGCAATTAATACTGAAGGAAAAGCAGCAATGATGCAGCTTAACAACTGTAATGTATCCCTGCAGGTCAGTCACACAGCTCTGAATCTCCACCCAGGTGTGTGAAAGAGGAACACAACCAAAACTGACAGCATCTGAAGCCAAGCATTAATTCATCACTGCACTCAAAGGACAACACGCATCTGGTAATTGGAGTTTAGGAAGTTGCCTGAATTTGATGTTGCTCACTGACACTTTGTAAATGTTTAAATGCGTTCAATTTCATTTTATCTTTCTCATCAGTGCCACCAAAAAAAAAAAAATTGTCATTTCCCAGACACAAACACCAAATTGGAGGAAATGTTTGGATTTTACTGGCAGTCATTCTGTCTTGAGATGCAGTTCTAACTGAGATAAGTTGCCTGTGAAGACGGGTGAACTATCACGCCTGTCTGGAGAGTATAAGATCCTTCTTCTCTTCTATTTCCTGTCCACTGCTCTGCAACTCGCTCGCTAAAAAGTCAAACAGCGAAGTGAGGAAGTTCTCAGAACATTTCAGACCAGTCTGGTTACAGTAACTTTAACTGAAAAGGTTTTTGCCAAATTTACCAACAAACCAATTAAGTGTTGTGCATTTTATTTAGTCAAGAAACTTAAAACCCTCCCACTCCCTTTCTACCAGGTTAGTTGATACTCAGTCCTAATGTGGAAACTGTTAGCATGTAATGGTGGGAGGCAATAAAAGAACATGGATTATAGATAAGGATATCCATATCCATTCATTCAGCTAATGAATCACATTGTAACTACTAACCTAGAGCTGAAACTCTACCCAAAACACTGTCTACAAATTATCTCTGATCAGTTTTCTCATGCTCTAAAAGTTAAAAAAAACTCTCTGAATGTTGCATTCACATTCACACACCTGAGCAGAGATTAGAAAGTTGCACTCCAGCAGACATAAAGTTGATTTTAAAAGACATAAACATCTAAATGTATACACAGAATTTAGAATTCTGATCAACTTGAGGCCAAAAAGCTGCCTTGAATCTATCTGCAAGGTGAATAAATGAATTATTTATTATCTGAAAAGACAAATAACATGATTTTCTATTAACATGTACATATCTCAACATGCTGCAACGATTATCTCTCTCATATTATAACTAGAGTTAGAAAACACTTTGTCCAGAAGAGGCCAGAGACGTTACTGAAACCGTTGGTGTTGACGGGTTTATCAATCACTCAACGATCTTATCGCCTTTAGCGCCGCCACGAGCTTACGGTCACTCTCTTATCACGCTAATCCGGATAACTTGAGCACTGAGTCTCTCTGAAGGCAGCAGGGAATAAATTAGTTTACACCCACACTGATTGGATTAAAAGCCAGAAGTGAGCCTCGACCTCGAGACTCTGACAGCTAAAGCCAAACAGACGCCAAACAAGATCTTTTTTTCTTTTTTTGTGCTCGATTCTTACAGGAAATCCTAGATTCTGGGTGCAAAATCTGAAAGTATTGATTTAATCTGCTTCTAAATAAAGTAACCACCAGTTATTCAGAATTCTGTTACTTGGAGTGACTGATGTGCACAGACACATCTCAAAGAAGATGAATTTTAGATGACAGGAGACTTAATCGAAAACTACTGTAACTTAAGCATATTTGGGTCTTTAGTGGACCACGTCCTGACTGCCTGCTCCACAGCAAACCATCTATCTCCCACTGCAGCTCTGTAAACACAAGCCCTGATAAAGAGAGCCAACGCTGCAGTTAGGAGCTCACAAATGGACACAAAGACTTGGCTGTCACGAAGAGACAAGACTGCGACAGCAACACCTCAAAAGACAAAGACTCAATATGACACGGAGACAAAACTACAAGCTGAAGAGACTGACAGGGACTAGAAACTTCTGAAGGCCAAACCTGCCAAAATAAGATTATTTAAATCACTTTTGGGTTAAATATAATAAGAAGAGAGTAAATGTTGCCTCTGCATTGAACTAGACTGAGCCATTAACTTCTGACCACACATCTGGAACAACAGCAGCAGATGTCTGTGATTTTTGGACGTGTCCTCCCTGAGGACACCTTCAGATTTCATCTGATTGGTATCTAAAAGCTGTTTGGAGGACATCCAAATACAAAAAGGGAAGTTTTTTTCCTCCTACAGTGGAGCATCGATCACCTAGTCATAATGTTACGGCTGATCCAAATATATATTTTTTATAGTATCTCACAGTAGATAACAGCCACCTTTGATCCATCAGATTCTGGTGTGATGTGGATCCAAGCAGACTGGTTTGTTCCACAAGCCAGAAAGTCTGATTTAAAATCAGGAAACTCACATCGAAGGTGTTCCAGTGAGTCAGAGAACCAAAAATGACACGACGACAAAAGAGTGAAAAATTAGTGAGTGGTAAGACAAGAATAACAATATTCTGAGCTACTATAAAAGGACCCATCAGTCCGGGCCTGCAGCAGCTTCCTCATTCTTTTACACTCGTTTGAGTTGGAGCTGCGGAGGCTGAAGGAAGGGTCACTGTGAGAGGAACAAGCTCTTCAACTGTCTGCTGTAAACACAATTACCTTCCTTTTACTTTGTGTTTTTGTGGCTGCATCTATTGCTGAACGGTGGCCGTGAACAAGATCTGCATGTGTTCAGGAAAACCCAGGATCTCCCAGCTGATGGGGAAACACCCAGGGGTGGAAGCTGGCTGGAAGAGTCTGACATCATCCAAATGTGGGCTTCCATGTTCCTAAGATGCCTCATATGTGCATGCATGAGTGTAACTCTCTCTCACACACACACACACAGATGTGCACAGATGTGTAGTGTTCCTCTAGCTCTGGACAGACATTCATGATTGTGAGTTTGTGCCGCTGCACCGTCACACTGCAGTTCACACACCGTGTACAAGCAGAGATGGAAGAACCTGATCAGCTCCACAGACCTTCAGCCATCTGCAGGAAAACTACAGAGATGTTCCCACCAAGCACCCAGCGCAACAGACCCCCGCACATCGCACTGCAGATGCTCGGAAATGATCCCAGATCTGGATCTGACTGGGTCTGATCCGGATCCGGGGGGGAGACATCATGCTCCTGTAAAGTTGAAGGACGGAGGAGGAAATGTGGAGAGATTTGTGGGAGAGGTAGTGACAGTAAACAGCGGGGCAGCGCCGGTGGGGTTTAGTAAGTGATCGGGTGGGGGGGGGGGCAGAAAAAACTGCAATGACTCTGTCAAAGCCCCACGTCCCGCCGAGGATTATTAAAAACCTGAGAACATACATGACTCATCTCGAGCCTCACCTTTTTCCGACAAGCGCAATTTGAAAACACAAAGACGGGATCGGAAAAATCTTCAGGCTAGTTAGCTTCACTTCCTTAGCAAAACCCCGCAGCCGCCAGCCGAGCGCAGCCTCCGGTCCAGCCCGCCTGCCCAGGTCCTCCCAAACACCCACACCTCTCCACTCACACGTCCTGGGACTTACCGGTCTGATGTGCTGCTGACGTCGCTGTGAAGACACAACAAGTGCGGGGAGGCTGCTGGACGCCGCTCCGCTGCCCCGGGACAACAGGAGGACCGATCTGCAGACTTTCGCAGCCATCGCTGAAGCGAAAACCTCGCCGGGAAGGAGACTGCTGCTGCGGGCGGACCGAGACAGACGCACCGAAGGAAGAGGGAGGGTGGTGGGCGGGTTGCTGGGCTGGACTACAGCTTCATACACATGCCCAGTGTTGCACCAGTCAGCAGAGACAAAAAAAAAAAAAAAAAAAACACTTCAGAGTCACTGTAAACAGTTCTGTAGCAACCATTCCACTCATATTCACTAAAGTTTGGTTTCAGATGAAATTAAAGTGTGTAATATGCACTTAAACCTGCTTTTATTATCTGTATTCTCAATTATTTATTCAAGCATTTATTTTCGTGAAACTATTGACACAAACTGGAGTTCTTTCCATTATTTGTTCAAAAAATCAGATTTAAATACTGGTGTATTTCCCTTGAATGAGATCCAGAGAAACCAGTATGGATGTTTTTTGTTGTCACTACCAGCAGCAACTATTTATCTGTGTAAAAATAGCTTGTCCTTCAGTCACACTTTATGACTTCTGCAGGTCCCAGAAGAGATCACTTCACATGGAACTTTTTCCACAGGCTTCTAACTCTGAGTAGTAAATCAACAGATCAAGCAGTTAAATATTTTTGTTTTTATCTACAGAGTCACTCAGTTGGTACAAATAGAGACAATGAAGGTGGTAATAAAGTTTGTTTAGTGAATGAATGTCAAGGAGACTCCCATTAGTGGAACTCCTTAATCTTTGACCCAGCCTGTCGCACCAGTGCCACTCCTGTATCGGTCAAAGGAGAAATCAGATACTATAGTAACTCTCGAGCTGGTATATTGGGAGTAAACATCTTTTGTAACTCTCAGCGTAGAGATTTAAGATAACATATTGTCACATGATGGTTTCAGTTTGAAAAGTTAGAAAAGAAAGATTAAAATCTGTCAGATTTTTGGTTGTGTTGGTCATGCTTGTTCTCTGTGTGTGAAAAAATAAGGAGTAACGTTTAATTTCTCCTGCGCTCATCCCAATTCCCACTCGACTTTTTCAGGTGCAGTGCATCAGGCTGCGTGGGCGATGCTATTTAAATGCTAATTTTCAGCCATGGACAATGACCTGCTCAAGGCCTTGAAGCTGCATCGATTCATAAGGAAAATCTTTGAGGGGTTTCCAAATACTACAAGCTTGCCTAAACATTTACGGTGCTGCTGGAGCTGCACATGGAGTCTCTGCGGTGGACAGAAAACAGAAGAAAAAGGGTGTGGTACAGTAAAATGAACCAGTCTGCTGGTGTTAGATTTCATTTGTGTCTTTTCAGTCATTTCAGACTGTACACAGTTTTATTTTCAACACAAATCCCCATAATTTAAATTCACCATCATATAACAGAATTAATTTTCGCCAATAATAATGTGAATTTCAAATGATTCCACGTATATTTAAACATAAGCACAATTATGTTTTTAAACACTTTGCATTTACATCTCAAGGTTATGACAAGATGGAGTCGTTGCGCTTAGTACAAACAGAGGCGTGTAGGGCGTGCACATGTATGTACACGTCTGTTCATGACTGAAAATTCACCACCCACCTGTAGTCTAACACAATTGCTATTTCCCTGAAGGTTTGTAACTTCTGTTTCATCACTGCACCAATCAGTTTCGTCTGCAAACACAGTCCTAACATGGTCACAGCAGAGCTTGCAGGCCCAACGCGGAAATATAACAACTATAAAAGGAGACGGCTTTTGTCTGCAACTTGTTTGCCAAGTGATCTTTCACCGTCACACAAAGGCAAAGTTTTCACTGCAGTTTTAAACCCTCTAAATATAATCAGCTCTGACCTATTCGCATAAACTGGTGCAAACTAATATTCCTCTATTGCATTTTGTGAACTCAAATTCCATTCTCCAATTCTCAAAAACTCTCTTCTGGAGACACTGATTTGTGTTGTGCATATTTATGGCTTCAATTAAAAAAAAAAGGAAGAACACAGTGGATGTAAATAAGAAGAATGGCTCCAAACCAATAAAGTATTCGCAACTCACAGCTCGTGGGGTCATGTCGATGTTATTGCTCTTGTAATGTTATTTACATTAAATATGGAATTTCTAAAGCTTACAATTGCATATTGTGGTGTTTGTGTGAGAAATGGTTCGTGTTAATGAGTCCCGAGCCCTGAAAGCTGCAGGCGCTGTCAAGCAGCCTCGTTTATTAAAAGTCGTGAAATGAAGAAGTGGGAAGAGATTTGTGATAAAGAATGCATGAAGCTACTTTAACTGTGGTGTGTAGACTTGATAGTATTTAGTGTTGCTTTCAAAAACCTTCTTGTATTTTGTTCCAACAATCCATTTTTATTGTAATATTTGTATTGATAAAGTATATATATAAGCTCAGATTCTGGCCCCACTTGTGCAGTTAATATTTAATTTATAAGTTAATTAAATTATATTGTCTTTATATGGTACAAACCCCCAAAGGTGAAATATTTGACTCACTTTTCACCAAATTATAGTTAATTTGTCAATACAAAGTTTCTTGTATTGAGCACTGTATATCACATATTTGTGTTATTTGACTCAAAAAGTGCTATACAAGTACAGCCATTTACAAAATGCCATGAGAATATGATAATCTGGTACATTAAAGTAAAGCAGGATTAGTGGATTTGCTGGAAGGTAATCAAACAAAGTAATATTAAAAAGTAATCCATTAATTTAACCTGCTGGTTAAACAGTAATACAAAACACAGCAGGCTAGTCCTGGATACAAAGTGAGAGATATGATTGTTTTCAAAAATACCTTGTCTTATCTATAAGACTGTACAGGTATGAATTTTCTTCCCTGATTGTGTTTATTCAGTGTTTAACACACTGTTGTTTACATTTTTTATGGGTAGTGGTTGATATATTTTTCCGTAGTGGTAAAAAATGACACTCTCAGTGTTTTTAAAGACTCAGTTGATGTTTGGGCTCAGTTTGTGTTCTATCTATCTACATTTTATTCATCAGCATTTAGCTGATCTGGAGTCGCATCAAACAGAAATTTGCCCAACAATGTCAGTTTTATTGACTGTGATCACCTCCCCAGGCAGCTCCCCAGCTATTCCTCCCACATTTTATATTCACTCCATCAGATATTTATTCATGACTACATTTAGTTTGTACAAGTCTTGCTGTAAAGAGGGCAGTCATTCAGACCTGTCACATTTTTAAGAACAGTTCAGTGCTGTCATTCAGGGCATGTCTGATTGACAGCTGAGAATCCGGATCCTTCAGTTCAGTACTGTCACAAAAAAGGAGTGCTTCCCATTTACAACTAAATTATACAAGCTACTTTCTGTACATAATCTAAAAGTGAATTCCATCATGACAGGTTTGAAATGTTAAATATTTTCATGTGAACATATGCTTTATTTCATTAAATGAAATTATTTTTGATGAAAGCTATTAAAAACTGTTTTAAACGTTTATAAAGGCACTCTGGTTTATGATAAATACACATTCGTGAAATGATTGCTGAGTAAGGCAACAAAAAAATTACATTTGGATTACTCATTCTTTTATTTTGAAAAATCCCAAACATTGGTGGGAGGGGCCTGTTTGAGCTTCTATGGGCGGTGCCGAAGACATATTGGCCTATCAGCGTTGCTGTTAAACACGGAACTCAAGTTGCATCTCTGAGGATAGACGAGGTGGAAACGATTTCCGAAGCGCCGAAAAGCTCATTTTTTTAAAGACTGACTGGTGTTTTACTCGTCGTTAATGTGAGTAAAAGTGTTATCATGTTCAACAGGAAGCCCATTTTTACCGAAGCTGTGTCAGATAAGCGATGAAACGGCAGCTGACTATAGAGGTCTTCTATCCCAGCTGGCTAGTTAGCGTTAGCTGTCCCACGAAACGGGTGTTTGAGTCTGTAGACTAGCATAAACTACAGTAAGGCTGAACAATTTAGAAATTACCAACAAACGTTTCTTTTTAATTTGTTAAATAAAATCACAACTGCTAATTTTGGGTTTTTACTGTGTTGCATACGACGTTAGTTGGCAGATAAAAACAAACATTTGTGCATCATTTACTGTTCGTGTCCGGCATGTTTTTAATCCTCTTCTATCAGTTTTAAGATCTGTTCATGGTGTTGTCTCCTGAAAAAGTGAAAAGGTGTTTCTTAATGAAGGGATAGGCTTTAGGATGCATGTACATGCTACATAAGATGCAACAATAATCAACATCGTGTATTGGTCTTTGTTCGGATGATGTGCACAACTCAAGTGGATCCTCACTGTAAATTGGTGTTTAAAAACCTTTATTTCTTATTTAATTGGGTTGCCAAGTCTGTAGCAAATTATTCCGTACTGATGTTTATTCATCAGTTTGCATTGAGGTAAATTTATGATATCTACAGTTCTAAGATTTGTGTTATGATGGAGATATTCCAGTTGAATATTAAATAATTATTCTCGTAAGAGTCACTACACTGTCACAGTGTTGCTATAGCTAATATTAAAAGTAATATTGGCTGGTTGTTTGATGCTCGTTTTATATTTTAAGACCATTCTCCAAAGTAAAGGGTACATAGATTCAAGTCATCCACTTTTGGTATAGTTGATTTTTCATATCGGTGCAAATTAATTTATATTTTTGGTATTTTGGATTTCTTTCTCATATTTATGGTTTTTACACTTGGGCTTATTTTTACATTCTCATGCATTTCTGTGTCCATGTTTTGGTTGAAGTTAATGGGAAACACGTATTTATTCCATACATATGAAGGTAACAGATTATTTCATGATTGTGGTTTCATGTGGCGTTATTGCAGTTTGATAACTACATTTTTCACCCTGCTTTATTTGATTTAGGTGAGTATTATGCTCTCATTGGCCACTTTAGTGGATACACCTTGCAGTGTCAGACCCCCTTTTTGACATGACAGCGTCATATAGTTGCCGTCGATATGTTGGCTGCACGTCCATTATGCAAATCTCCCGTTCCACCACATTCCAGATGTGCTTGCTGGATTGAGATCAGGTGACTGCTGAGGCTGCAAGAGGTCAGTGAACTCACTGTCATGTTCAAGATGATTTGAGTTCTGTGACATGGTGCATTATTCTGCTGGAAGTAGCCATCAGAAGATGGGACTGTGGTCATAAAGAGATGGATGTCAGTCAGTCATTATTTATACCTGCTAATTCCTGTTGAGGGTGACGGGGTGCTGGTGTCTGTCTCCAGCGATAGAGATGGATGTGATTAAAAAATATACTTAGGAAGGGGCAGTGGCTTTTGACCCCCCAATCAAGACTCATTGGACCCAGCAACATTTTCCAATCTGTTATAGTCTTATTTTGGGGAGTCTGTGTGAACTGTAGCTTCAATTTCTTGTTCTTGGATTCATTGGAGTCCTGATAGGAAACTGTATTAGTAACTACACAGTCCAAACTTTTCTTTTTGATGGTTTTACCTACAATAATTATGTTTAGTATCTGAACTAAATGAACTAAAAATGTAATCCAAAGTATATGAGCTGCAGCACAGATCTGCTATTTCATTTAACACAGTGCAGCATTTTCACTTTAGTGTGAGTGTATTTTTATAGCAGAATGGGTTGTGATTAAAATGACAATACAAGGACCTAAAGTTTGGAGTTATAGTAGTGACTGTACAAAAACTACATCCTTCAGTGTAATTAAACCCTTGGATGATAGTAAACGTGTTCCTTTTAACAGATTTAAAGCAAAAGTTTCAGCTGCTTTCATTCACCACAGACGTGTTTTATATTATCACTGCACGTTTAGCATGCTAGTCCTGATTGCACAAGCATAATATTTTGCATATCTGCAAGTGTGAAGAAGTGATTAGGGCTGTGTCACATGAATGTTTCCTCTCAGATTCAACAATGTGTTTAAAATGTCTCTCTTTTCGTATTGATTTATTGCAGAAGCATAAAAAAACCTTCTCTAACTCCTGCAGCTGTACATGTGTAACTCCACCTTAATGTAAATCTAGTCTGTGGTCAGAGTTCCTAAGGAAATGATTCATGTAATTTTCAGTGATAGTAACCTCAAATAAACTGATTGATTTGCAGCTGTTAGATGTAGGAGCTTCTTTGACCTGTAGAATTAATGATTGAAAAAGTCAATTCTACTTGTTTTAATTTGCTTTAATTCAGGTTAAGCCTTGTTCACAATGACCTGTACGAACGTGTTGCTAGTACGAATCTCCCGTTCCCTATGAAATCTGGAGTTTGTGAATGTTGTCTGTCTGCACTGTTCTTGTGAAGAGTCTCCGGCTGTCGGATAACAGACGTGGTGGAGGTCCAGTATCTCCAATATACTGTGTGTTGACTTGATTCTCACATCTGCTCAGAAATTTGTGTAAAAACTTCCAATTTTCAAAATGACAATAATGCAGAGAGACTCCAGCTGCACCTTCTGCAGCTGCAGGATGAAGATCTACCAGCTGTAGCTGCTGCTTTTGAGGACCTGGAGAGAAGACCACCATATGCATGAATGGATCTAGAGGCAGCACCTCAACAGCCAGTGCAGGATTCAGTTCCATGAGCTGGACCACGAGTCGGAAAGGATCAGAACACCTTTGCTGAGCTGTTGGATTTTGTGGCACGTTCATGGAAAATCTTGAAGCAGACCATCGACCTGATCATGAACTTCTGAACAGGCCACAAACACTAGATTCTTACAGGGCTGCATTAAAGAGGCTGTAGGAAAGGATCCAAAAATTATTAGTAGCAATTCGTATGAGTCATTGTGACAAAGCCTTTAGTTAGAGGTTGTTCTTGGGCTGAAGCTTATTGGGAATAAAGCGTCACTCTTAAATTATAAAAAACCAAACAATTAAAGACCTTCTTAACAGGACTTTAATAAGTGAAAATATTTAGGAAAGCAAACTGTTTTAATGTTTCATTGTATGACGAGGTCGATTGCTGCTTTACTTTCAGACTGTGTTCACATGTCAACATCTTATTTGTCTCCAAAAAGCAGGAACAGGAAACAAAACATTTAATATTCATGCTGCAAAGCTCCCAGTTGGAAATGTTACAGTTCATAGGTGTTTCCTTTCAAACATTTCATGGTTAGATGTGTGACAAAGATTCAGACAAATATAATTAATTTAAGCTTTAATTTGCTGAGGCTGGCAGCAGTGAGTCAAAGGAATTACGGAAAAATCTGATTTGTCTTATCAGCTTGTTACTTTTGTCTTATGCAGTTTATTATAAAAAACGTCTTTTATACAGTCGGACTGGAACAGAGAAGAGAGAATTTCTGAATTATTAAAGAAGTGAGCAATTTTTGCATTATTTCTTAACTAATATGTAGAAACTTCATCACATGTTCAATTATTTCTGTTTTATTGATGGCATCTTTCAGCCAAACCTGTGTTATTAGACTCTGTACAGTTTTAGAAAAATACCATGCATTTTTTTACTGTTCAGTCTCATCTGTCACGACCTGCTGAACACGCCAGTTAGCAGGTTTCATGTTTTCTCTTCCAGCTGAGTCCGTTTGACAGCTGGTGTCTGAATTGTTAATGGGATATCTGCAGGTGGTTGCGTTAGGCCTCAGTTGCATGAACTCCTCCATCCTGTAGTTTCCAAAGTTCACACATGGGAGCTACAGATGCACATCAGTGGGCGTCTGCTTAATTGTTAATCATCTTTATATGAGATTTATGAATGAGGAGGCAGTACAACTAAAAGTGACGTACCGAGCTTAAATGTAGAAATTCAGATTAGTTGTTTTGGTTTTCATTGCAGAGTCGAGAACTTTTATTCACATGTATTTATTTATTTATAAAAAGGTTTTGTTTTGCCCAAAAGGAAACTGTCTGTATGGTAGATTCATTATA
The DNA here is from genome assembly GCA_006937955.1 of Pachypanchax playfairii. Classification (NCBI taxonomy): domain Eukaryota; kingdom Metazoa; phylum Chordata; class Actinopteri; order Cyprinodontiformes; family Aplocheilidae; genus Pachypanchax; species Pachypanchax playfairii. The sequence goes on from SSNP01000084.1 coordinate 2,059,307, forward strand.
TTGAAATTATTTACAGTGAATGTTTCATGACTAAAACAGTTTTCAACATACATATACAGTTCAATTAATCTCAGTTCTACTTTATTCATCCACAAAGGGAATTTAGAAAATTAAATAGAAGATATACTGTAACAGTCGAATATACAAGCAAAACATTTTGGTTGTAAAAGCTTTAACTTGGTAATATTTTAATTATTTTGACTTTCTAATGTAAACAGACACATACAAATAAATAAACTGTCTTTAAAGGTGGGATATGGAACTTGGAACAGAATAACACGGCACAAAGCCTTCAGGCATCTGGGTGCCAGGCTCGTTAACGCCCCCCGCGCGTGTGCTCCGATGCCCAGGTCCAATATTTCTCACCAAACCCACTCAGATCCCCGATCCGAGCAGGACAATAAAATATCATGAGTTCAGCTCACTAATCATGCTCTCCAGCCCCGCTGATCACACACTGACAAAAGCAGTTCCTACCTGTTTGAAGCTCAGTCATCGATTTAGTCCAAAGTGTTCATCGTTGCCCTGCGGCTCCAAAATTACTGCAGCCCCTCCTAAGATCCTCTCCTCCTCACACACCATCCTGCACGCCTCACTTATCCAATAAAATAAAAAAAGCAATAAAATCCTCCATAGTGTGTCTTCCAGTCGAAAAAGTGGCCTGAAGCATTTATCCACTTCACCAACATGTAGCTACGTGTTAGCTTAGCTGCTAATGAAAAACGTTTCCACACAGAACTTGCTCGTCACATAGGAAACCCCAGAGGAATCATCTATGGCAAGCAAATAAGGTATATAATCACCACATATCTCCGGTGCTTCCAGCTGCTTGACCTGCAGACTCCACAGCACCAGCCTCACTGTGCTGGATTATTTACGGTATTAGGCAACCCAAAATGGTGCCCGCTGCTCTGCCAGCTATTGGCTGGTAGATGTAAACAAAATGCCATCGTCGTGCCCGCCAAAATTAATATTTTATAATATTTTACTTCAAATATAATTTTTAAAGGACGTGATGTATTTTCATTCTGCAACCCTCTAAACACCCCGTAGAGATATTTTGTTAAAAATATTGCTTTTTATAAAAATATTCCATATACCACCTTTAAAGAGACTTACTAGAATCACAAATGTTTGATGTCACTTCTGCAATGGAAAACCACAGATTAGCAAGAAAAACATGATAATATAAAGATGTTGTGTAATAAGTCAGTTACTATAAACAATGTTATTGCTCTTATCGGGTGTTTGTGATGTTGAGTGAGAAAAGCTGTTAGAAATATCACTTTAATGAAGCAACATACTTTAAGATGCTTAAGTTTATGTTAAAATGAGAATTTGGCCGTCATTAGAAGAAATTATTCTCATTAATGTCAGAAGAGCTAAAAATCTTGATTTGTGTTCAGCAGCACGCAACCATCCAGCTGAGCTTGTCACACATACATAAAATCTGTGTGGGTTAAATAACCTGGTTATATATGATCATCTCCTACTAACTTGGTTTTGGGTTAGTACAAATGACAATCATGGTATTGACATCACACCTCCTCCTGCATTCATGCATCTACTGGAGCTGGAAACAGTCTGAGCAGACCGAACTTCACTGACCCACATTTATTGTTCACAATTCTAACATTCTTATTCAGTTTTATAATAGTGAATAAAACTAGATTGAAAAAGTTGTGTACTAATGAGCCAGTCTTTCATTCTTTCTCTCTACAGTATGTTCCGCTTGCGGGCGTTGTCCGCAGTTTCGGTGGGGCTAACGCAGCTTTCCCGCCGTTACCATAGCGATGCAGTTCGAGGACCCAGTCGGAGGAAGCTGATGCTAGCAGCCCTGGCAGGGGTCACTGGTGTGTCCGCTAGCGCTGGATTACTCTGGACAAGGTAATATAATACAAACTCTCTGCTCCTTTATCACACTTGATGTGTAACAACAGGCTTTTTAATAACAGAATATTATAAAAAATACTGTTTGACCCTTTAGAGACAGATTTGGGTTTAGCTGGTCTGTGATAGACTAGATACAGTCGGGCAAAAAAGTATTTAGTCAGCCACCAATTGTGTAAGTTCTCCCACTTAAAAAGATCAGAGAGGCCTGTAATTTTCATCATAGGTATACCTCAACTATGAGAGACAAAATGAGGAAAAAAAATCCAGAAAATCACATTGTCTGATTTTTAAAGAATTTATTTGCAAATTATGGTGGAAAATAAGTATTTGGTCACCTACAAACAAGTAAGATTTCTGGCTTTCACAGACCTGTAACTTCTTTAAGAGGCTCCTTAAATTTACACAATTGGTGGCTGACTAAATACTTTTTTGCCCCACTGTACCTGTCCAGTGTTTAGCCCGTCTCCTGCGTAATGTCAATTTGGAACTGTTGGCAGCAAACTCACATTAATAGCTACTCATTCATCACATCTTTAGTGCTGTGCTTTATGACTTTCCTGTCCTATTAAGTACACTTCCTTTAAGTGACACCTCAGTGTGTCATCTTGTGTCCTACAGTAAGATTTTTATCTTGTGATGTCATCAGATAAGCAGATCTGTTCAGATTTCACATGCAGTTTAACTTTGTACATGCTCTGTTTCATTCACCAGTTTATAATGTGTTTATAGCAATTAATTTGTGAAACGGCAGGTGCTTAGTTAAAGCACAGTGTCAGTGGGGGGTGCTAAAGCTGGAGCTGTGGGGACTGAATGACTGAGCTGCAGCAGAGTGATTGATGGAGCCTCAGGGCATTCGAGACTGATGGGATGAGACTGTTCCAGGCCTTCACCTCCAGCTCCATTCTCTTTGTGTCGCATTAAACTGAATTATTTAGCCTTTCCCAGACAGCCTCAACAATTTATTATTATTCCTCCAGTTTTCAAAGTACTTAGGAAAATATGGTGAAATGGGCATTTGCTTTGATAAACTTCTCAGTATTACCCAGAAGAGCTAAACAGTATCTCTCTCATCTCTGTGTGTTTCATAGCTGTTGTACATTCTAAGGAGCAAAACAAAAAAGGTTACATGCTCCCTAAATTCTAATTGGAGGACTAAAACCCAGAGAATAATTGCAGTCATAATTATTGTTGTGTGACAACATAAAACTGTCAGGTATTGATTTGTCATGTTTGTTTGTTTAAAACCAGAGCATACGCTGAAGCAGGGCCTTCTGTTCAACACTCTGAGCAGCCGGGCGGCGTGGAGGCTGATTTTGTGAAGGATACAGACTCTGAAGCAGAGTCAGACAAATCAGTGGAGTCCAGCAGCGGAGACGAAGGTGAAGAAGGGAAGAAGAAGAAACCGCGCTCAGGATTTCGTGACCGCAAGGTGATCAATAAGCAATAAACCCACAACTATTCATTCAGACTCAGAACAGTGTTTTTAAGAAAAGAAAATGGATCAATGTGGAATATGCTAACGTTAGTACATGTTGATAGAATATTTACAGGCACGCGCAGAGTTAATGCTTTTCTGCTGTCATAAACCTTAAAGAGGCCCTTCCATTAAAAACGTTTTTTTCTGAGGTTTCTGTTGAATATTTTAGCTCCACAGGTGTTCTTACCTTCATAGTGGGTGTGAAAACAGGTCAACAACTTCTCTTTCAGTTTTAATCTCTCAAACTACGCAGGTGGTGATAAAACACGAGTTCTCCCGAGTTCGAACGGCCTGTATCTGTTTCATCACAACTCCTTTGTTCGTTAGTATTCAGCAGCTCCCGCAGTTGAAACCACACCTAGCATGCTGCTCACTAAAAGCTGTAGCATAAGACGTAGCAAACAGGAAGACATGACGTCTGACGTTGCCATGCGCAGCGGAGCAGGAAACAGTATACCTTGCTCTCATAGGCTAGTTTGTTAGCCAATCAGAGTCCAGCAAATTCGAACAATGAATATGAACGAGCTGCTGACGAAGCAGCCTGATGGAAGGAGCCGGAACCACCCGAATTTTAACGCAGACAGATTGATAGGTCTGTTAATCAGTGTTTCCTGACGTTTTTTAGATATAAAATGTTTCATATTACTGGTTAATACTTAAGAAATAACCACAAAGTCCTGAAATTTGTATGAAATGGCCTCTTTAATGTGCTGTGCTGAGAATATTCTTGCTGTTAATAAGACGTCCAGCAACAAAGACAAGAGGAACAGCAGAGTTTGATTTGATGCCATTAAACGGTTTCTACTTTAGTATACTATTGTACACAGGAATAAGAAGAGGGGATTTTAAACAATACATTTTAGTTGTTGTTGTAAAACATGATGCAGTTATGCAGGTATGTCAGATTACTGATACAAATATGAAAATCGCCTCGTTATTTCGACCTCAGTCTGTTGAAAGCACACGTCTCAGTTCTCATTGTGTACTTTTACAGTATATATAGGAAATACCACATGTAGTTTCACATTGACCTAAATATGGGAAATTACTTTGATGCAGAGAGAGCCTGAATATCTAAAATCTCAAAGGACCACATTTTTATTGCAAATTTAGATTATTCTGTAATATGTGCTGCCGATCTGAAAGAGTTGAGGTCCCTGTCAGTAGAATAATCCACAAAAGTGTTAAAAAATAAACAGAATACACATTTTAAGTAGGATTACTGGGGTTTTGTTCTGTGCCATTTAAGAGTGAAATAAAGAAAACATTTTGGCACCATATGAGGTTTCTGGGTTTAGCTCGTTATAAGTGTTTTAGTGTTATAAAACAGCAGGTGATACAAGTATCAAAACTTTCTGTATCCAACTTTGTTTTTTAAAACAAAAATACCTGGATGTTTAGAAATCAGGAAAAGGCAATAAGAATGTTTTCAGATCGCGATTCATTTTGTTTCATGAACAATGTTGGTGTAGTTAATTAGGTTGCAACGTTACCATCAATTAAAAGTAGTCAGTTATATTACAGCATTACCTATTCAAAAAAAGTAATGCATTAGAGTACTTCTGTGTTACCAAAAATTAAAAGCCAGTTTGCAGTGTTGCACATGCTGCAACTTAATTGCCAGACAGAGTTCATTTTACTGTTATGTAGAAACATGTTCCTGGTGCTTTTGTGTTTGACAGAGTGTCAGATCATTCAGTGTGTGACACTGCTTGGAGTGTCGTGGATTGTCAGTGGGCAGGAACAAAGCAACACGTAGGCGGTTCTCGCCTCCGTATCCTCCATTAACTTCTGATGCTAGACACTTAGTTGGGCATTATCCTCCTTATACATCAGTCACTTACGAAAAAAAAAATGTAATCAATTATTAAGATGTTAATGTTGTTTTTACCATTAAAATCTTAACAGACTATTTAATATCTCTTGTTGTAACGTGTTGCCATGGTAACATGCCTAAAGACCAGCTGTTGTGATAAAAAAAAAAAACAGTGAAATTATGTTAACGTATGTTCTGAGTTGCTGTTGTCGCGGTTGTTCAGGTGAGAAGACTGAGACACTCAGTTATCACAATGATTGTTTGTCCGACCTGCTCACGTAAAGACACGCATGTGCAGTGGACCCGTCTATTTTTAGTAACAAAATGCAACCACCGATCGCTGCCATTAAAAAAAAAATCTCACACAGGGTCAGAAGCAGGCACAGACGTAACACGGCGCTTCGACTCCTCTGATGCATCTGCAGGATCTGACAAAAAGCAGGCTGCAGACGGGATTTTACTTTCCTTATTGAGAGAAATTCTTAAAATAACTGATTACTTTTTTTTTTTTAAAGTAACAAAGTTACTGATTACTTAATGCACAAAACTAAGTTACACGTTTCACAAAAAAGTCATTAGAGTACCCGTCAAAGTAACACGTTACCCCAATATTGTTCATGACGTTATGAAACTGAAACGGAAGGTTTGAAACCAGATGAAACAAGGTCTTAAAGAGGCCATTTCACACAAATTTCAGGACTTTGTGGTTATTTCTTAAGTATTAACCTGTAATATGAAACATTTTATATCTAAAAAATGTTAGGAAACACTGATTAACAGACCTTTCAATCTGTCTGCGTCAAGATTCGTCAGGCTTCGGGCAGCAACTCATTAATATTCATTATTCAAATTTGCTGGACTCTGATTGGCTAACAAACTAGCCTAGTCAGAGCAAGGTATACTGTTTCCTGCCCCGCTGCGCATGGCAACGTCAGACGTCGTGTCTTTCTGTTTGCTACGTCTTATGCTAACAGCTTTTAGCCAGCAGCATGCTAGGTGTGGTTTCAACTGCTGGTGATGCCAAATACTAACAAACAAAGGAGTTGTGATGAAACAGATACAGGCCGTTCGGACTCGGGAGGACTCGGTTTTTATCGCCACCTGCGTAGTTTGAGAGATAAAAACTGAAAGAGAAGTTGTTGATCTGTTTTCACGCCCACTATGAAGGTAAGAACACCTGTGGAGCTAAAATATTCAACAGAAACCTCAGAAAAACCGTTTTTAATGGAAGGGCCTCTTTAAAAAAACCTGCTTTACTGTTCAAATATGAAGAGTCATCAGAAGGAAACAACTTGTCTTTTTCTGAACAGAGTCTTTGTAGCTGTCTCACAAACACTTTCGATCATCAAATTGAAGTGACAGCCTCAAAATGTTGAAGCTCAACAACACAGTTTTCGTTTCCACTGGGAGCTGCTGTATTAAACCCAGTTGTTTACTGTCACATAAAATCAGCACCTGTGTGGACGGGCTTCTGAACGCACCTCGCTCTGTCAGCAAGCAGTTTGATATACTCGAGTAAAAAGCAGATGGCCGCGTCACAGCAAACATTTAAGATGGTTCGTGTGTAACAGAGCTGAAAAAATTAGATTTGAGTTTCCTAAAATCAACGCAGTGTGTCAGTGGTGCTGCGCTGCAATCACTGTGTGGTCTTCGCTCATTTAAACCTGCCACTCAGACTAACCCTGAACGCACCTGACTTCCTGTTTTTATTATGTTTTCTTTCAGCTGTGAGGTTAATGTACCTCTCCATCAGAGCTGAAAACCTGCGTCTTCAATCTGATAAACCTTACTCTGTCTCTACACTGTCCCAGCTCTTTTATTGTTGTTGCTTTATGCAAATATTTAAAGAAAATGCTGGTTTGCTGATAACATATATGGGACAGGTGTTAAACTTGTTTCCTTCCTTCCTTCTGGTTGTCAGGTGATGGAGTACGAGAACAGGATCAGAGCCTACTCAACTCCAGACAAAATATTCCGCTACTTCGCCACGCTGAAGGTGATCAACGAGCATGGAGATGCTGAGGTTTATATGACACCCCAGGACTTCATTCGCTCCATCACACCCAATGAAAAACAGCCTGAGAGTGAGTTTACCCTCCTCCTAAACTATGCACCTCCAATAACATTTAGATTAATAAAACACCCATATCGTCTCATGTATTGAGTGCATTCATGTTTTCTTATGGTAGTGCTGCAAACTGGACAGCTTAGAGCTTTATGAAAGTTCTTGATATAAAGATACTACAAGTTCTAAATTGGGGAGAGAGCAGGACATTGTTGAGGGAATCACAACACAGCAGTTGGTGTGTCAATTAACTGATGCAGTTGAGAGAACATCTCAGGCATCACTCAACGAGTCGCTGAGAGATATTTGATCTTCAGCCATGGGAGGTTTGTAAAGACACGGAGCTTCTCTTGGCATCCACATGTTTCAGTTCCACTCCATTCATTAATATTCAGCAGCAAATTGAGTTAGATATGTGACATTTTTTGGATGGGACTCCATTAGCATCAGTTATAGACTTGTGGTTGAAAATGAAAAGATTGATACTTCTGAAGCGTTCATTCACATTGAGAGCCAAGACTGCAGTTAACACTTAATCAGGACTTATCATGGCTTATCACGTCTGCGCTGTCTTCCTCACTGACTCCAGCACCTCCATCTGGATGTCAAAACACTCCTCTAGCTTGGTCTCCTTTTTGCCATCTTCTTCAGTATCTTTGCAACCTTCTTACTCCTAAGCTTATACATTGTTTGTTTTTACTGTTTTAATTCTAAGCTGACCTATTGATGGTAAATTATACTTAAAGTGAGAGATAAATAATAAAACAGCTGCAAGGACCAAACATTATATGAAAGAAGTTTGAGGTTTTTGTCTGCAGCTCATTGGATCAGGCAGCAGACGAGGACCTGATACATTTTTAAAAGCTTTTGTTTACTTGGTTTAGTTTTGTTCATATTTGTCATCATGATGGTGAATAAAACTGTTTGCTTTACTGTGTTTAGAGTTGAAGTTAACCAACTCAGTTAAGTAATGTTTTTATTAGGGATGTCCTGATCAGGATCTTTTGCCCTCGAGTCTGAGTCATTTGATTTTGAGTATCTGCCGATACCGAGTCCCGATCCGGTTTTACATAAAAAAATGAATAAAAAGGAGCAAATAAACAGATCCAGGATGTTCCTTATGTTGTATTTAATTCAGCCTATTTAATATTTAGCTGCAGGGACAGGACAGCAAGCAGTCCTGGGACTGGGACAGCTAGTTGCGGCCACTCCAGCGCATCCTGGGGTTTCCCCTGGGCTTCTTCAGGGTGGGGAGTCATGAAGTTGTTACTTGTGAGTAAAAACGAACATGACTAGAGCGCATTTCTGTACTGTGAGCATGCAAACAGTCCGAACGCACATAAACCGGTGGACGGACATTACGTTATTAACTAAAACATTATGTAATTAAATAAGCTGATCAGAACAGCAGACACTGCAGAAAGAGTGACATGATCATGGTCTGTCTTCTGCATGCAGTAAGTGATCAACTCCACTCCATGAACCAGTTTAAGATAATATCATAGGGATTTAATATGACTATAAACTAACACCGGAACTCATGCTAACGCGGCTAGCGAAGCTAGTGGAGCTAACGTGGCAACATTCTCAACACAACATCCACAGAGCCAATTAAAAAAGCTTACCTCGAAGAAAATCTACGCATCGAGGCTTTTATAAGTCCTCATCTTCTCCACTGTTGTGTAGACTACAGAACTGTTAACGTTCACATTTTCACACACGTTACGGTTGGTCGTCATGGAAACATGTCCCCTCTTAAAATGGCGGCTGCGGGTTGCGAGGGAAACTGTCCCGGATACTGACGTCACACAAAAAGGTGTATATGCGTTAAAAACTAATAAGAATATATACATACATGTCAGAGTCCTGATCGGGAGGTAACGTCCGATTCCGATCGAGTCTTAAACTACGTGATCGAGCCCGATTTCTGATCTCGTGATCGGATCTGGACATCCCTATTTTTTATGTTTTTCAAGGCACTTTACAGAAATATTAAGTCAAATGGTAAAAGTATAAAACATTTCCTATCAAAGAAACCAGCTGATTGGGTTGAGCAGTAACCCTGTCTAACCCTGTTGTCTTCATGTCCTCACTGCATCCAAATATCTCCCCTTTGGTCCCTTCCCTCTTTCCCTCTTTAGCATCTTTGCTGACAATGATAATAATAATAATTGCTACACAAACCTCAGGTCCCCTTGTGAGTAGTGGGTGTACCAAATATCCAGTTATAGAATCTTTTTCTTGATATTCTTTATTTTTTTTATTCTCATTTCCTCAGATCTTGGACTGGATCAGTTTATCGTGAAGCGTTATGATGGAAAGGTAAGGTGATAAAACATCAAGTTAACATAGATCAATTTTAGATTTACAACATTTTGGGTTAATTAATTCAAGTATTATGAAGGAATGTTAATACACTTTTAGTTAAGCTAAATAATTGGTACGTTTTTCAGGGAAGCTCCTCTGTGGTTCCTGTTTGAGCGTTGCTGTATTCGTCTTTATATCAGAAACAGACCCAAACGGAGATCATCCTGATTGTTTAGAAGCTCAGACAATAACTTCTTAGCTGAACCCCAGTTCAAAAAAGCAAACCTGTCCTTTCTAATGATGTATTTAAAATGATAATAGCAGGGAATTATTAAAGAAGTGAGTCTTTTGTGGTGACTGTAAGAATGAAAGAAATCATGAATAATCATCACCGGCACAATTATCATCGTTACTGTTCTCCTTGATATTGATCTGACCGGTGCTCCTTGTCACAGACACCAGTGAGCAGCTCATACCCAGTAGCTAGTCATTCTTATTCATGTTATTAATAGTGAATCAGGGGTGCGATGATTGTAGTTTCCAGCCTCATTAAGAAATTCATCAGTCTTCAGGCTGATGTAAGTCATCTCCATACTGATGAACCTCACCCAGTCTGTGGGGCTAAAGAGTCACTTTCTTTATCAAGTTTCTTCTCGGTTCTGCCAAATCTAACAATATTTTTAGTCTGAAACTTTCAATAACCCATTTAACAGTTAATCAGTTTTAGTTTATGCCAAATAAAAATGCATTTTAAGCTCTGAGGCAGCCACAAATCAAAACTGTCCACTTTTCGTTTGCGGCTTTTGCCTGTTTATGTAAATGTCGTTCTTATCTCAAGACCACATGTTTCTATAATTTGCCATGTAAATCTCTGGACACATGGAGTTCTCTTGTGACACTGTATTTAGCTTTGGTTGACCCTAGAGATTTCATTGTCATGGCTAGAGGGGCTCCAGCGCTCCCATTTCTCCTTTCCTGTACCCGTCTCCTCTTTAATGAGACATGTGTCTCTTTCTCACTGCTTTAATGGGCTCTTCTGGCTATTTTGTAGAAGAATAAAACATTACAATCACCTGCCAAGAAGCCATTAAATTAAATTCACATTACAGTAAAAATGACGTGGAAAAAGGCTCAAATGAAATGTCACATTTTGTGGTGGAATATTACTTGTAAAAGATGAACTATAAAACAAGAGCCTGTTGATGCTGATGTTTAACACACAACCTTTTTATTTGACCTCTGACCTTTTTAGAAAACAAATGTGTGTATTTAGACCCTTTTCTTTCTGCTCTGGACACCGTTTTATTTATTTATTTAATTAGTGTATACGATCATGTTGATAATCTTTAATAAACTTGTTTTGATTTTTTTTTTGTCGTAACTGAATTTGTATGTGATCAGAGTCGTAACTGCGTCTGTTCTCAGCTGTTAGTTCACTGCATTGCTGTGATATATATTTGTTTACCCTCGTCATGTGATGAAATATGAACGTGTTGCTTTTGTTAACTGTTGATCACTGTCCCATGCTCTTATCAGCCGTCCTCTCTCATTCTCATGACAAATAATCCCAACGTTTTGTTTTGTCTCTTCTCTCTCTCTCTCATGAAAAACTTTCGATGATTCTACATCTTCCTACATCTCCTTTTTCTCTGCCTTTCTCTCACATCATACCATCTGCTGATCCTTGTTCTCCACCCACACACTCCCCCTCCCTCCCCCATCCCCTCCCCTCCTCTCTTCCCTGCTCCTTCTAATTCTCCTGTCTTCCTCCTTCCCTCCTCGACTTCTTGTCGTTTTGCCCCTCCCTCTCTGCAGGACTTCTGGCAGGTATGGGGTGTGTGCCGAGCAGCATGTTTGCACCTGAATGAGAAACTGCATATTGTAGTCACCACCTCTTCACTCTCGTATACTTTTCCTCCTCTTTCTTTGATATTCATTTCTATTTCTTTAATCTTTGGATTACTCACACCTCTGATACAACGAAGGGCACAAATATTCACTTATTAGTTCAGGGGAACGGCCGAATGTGCACATTTTCTTTCACATCTCAGCTCGAGCCACTGCGAATGATGCCTTCCATTCAGTTTATGGCCTGTTTGGGTAGGACAGCAGCCAAACTGTGCATTAAATGGACTGCAGCTTAAATGCTGCATTTACATCTGGGGAAAGCCAGAAAATATCGGCATGGTATAAACACAGGACTAGACTCTGAGATGTGTTTATATGGACAGTATCTGATCTGTTTTGTTGTCCCGAGTCTCCCTGATTCTGCCTTAGCTGTGCATATCTCTTACATAAATGTGTTTGGACTTGTCTGTTACTGATCCAGCTTTCCTTAACACACACATTTATGTTGGGTGTCGATATGTGAGCTCTGACCTACAGCTTTATCTGCTAAATAAACAAGTCTGAAGGCCTCTATCAGTCAAAATAATGAAGTAAGCCAAGCGCAGTACAAGGCAGGTTATAACCTATTCACCATGAAAAGAATGGGGAGTGCCAAAAAGTAAAGTGGCCGTACACCCTTTCGTGTGTGTGCGCGCCTGCACAAGTCACTGAAGCTTTGTATTGTTTTTTTGTTTTTTTGACATTGTGTTGGAGACCTTCGAGCGCCCTTTTGTTTAGCTTGTCAAAAGCAGCTGTGTGCCATGCCTTCCCTGCTGAATTATTGAAAGTGAAGTCTATAGTTTGCCTCAGCAGGGATTATTAAATGCTGCAGTAGTGCTACATAATTTACATTACAGAAGTCAGTCCCCCCAAAGGGAAGTTCATTTATGCTTATAGAGAAACTTCATGAAAAGTGTCAAGTTTTAAAAGCTGAGATGCAAAGACCAGGTTGAATTGGTCCAAAGGAAATCATAGCTGTGCTGTTCCCCTGCACTCCCTCTGTCTTGCTCTCCAAACACCTTTTTCCTCTCATCTTTTCATTTCTAAGAAGTATCAGCTGTAGCTTTCCACATGCTTTGGTGCTCTAGCTGTTTTATTTCCAGCATGCACTGCTCTTCTGCTTGTTCCTCAGAGAGAAAGTAACTGGTGGTGGCGTCTCCGCTCTGCGCATGGTGGCATCACAGGGTGGTTTGGACCTAGGAAATGGCTCTGTTAGGCTGTATTGGTGTGCTTGTTAGCCTTCACAAATCCATCCTCTGGACTGTCCAGATGTCAGTGCTGCATGACTTTTTTTTTCCAAAAGCATGGTTCAGAGATTCTGAAGTCAGGACTTGGTCTGTTCATCTAAAATGAATCAAAGTGTTCTGCAAGCTGTGGTCCTCTTTCTGAAGCCAAACTCTGTTCTATGTGACCTGCTGAGATGGAAAATGTACACCTGTCATTCAAAGGGTGTTTAGAAGAAACTGTTCCAGCAACAAGAAGCTTCTTCTCACATCAGCTGATTTTTATGTTTCCCCTTTCTGATTTCACAGGAAGTTCCCTGGGGCAGCTACTCGGACTGTCACTGCTTTGTTTATGAAAATGTTTCCACACTGTCTCCAGTTTTGATGTGCTTACTGTCCCATCTGTCTCGGTGTCTGTGAAGCTCTGATACAAACACCTGTAAAATCTGAAGTCTTCTGGTTCTTCCCTCTGTTTCTCCATCTCTCTTTGATCTTCAGACGTAGTGGAGGTTGATCTGTCTGTAAACCTGCTTCGTTTGATTCATCCTGTCAAATGATGACACAGTTGACTTTAACAAGTGAGATTTATGTGCAAGTCTTCCAACAGAGAGCCTTTTTCAATACTTGTATATTGTCTCCAGAGGAAGTACTGAACATGTAGATGTCTTGTATACTTGGTTGTGTTTTTTTTGTTACTGTATTGTTGCTCTAAGTGTGTGCTTTCCACTACACAGCATGACGTGTGCTCACACAGTCTGAGCTTTCTTCTTTGAACCAGAAACATCACGCTGCTTGATTTTACCCTGCAGCAGGTCATTCTGGTCCCCGTCTCCCCTGAAACTCGTGTCCTATATTGCACCTGTTAAAGTGACAGAAACCCTCCGGTTTGAACGTCACACACAAGCAGCACACATATCACACAGGTACAGAGTCTTATTAAATGCACTCTCTTCCTTTCAGCTTACAGGTACAGCATGTGACCTTTCTCTGGTTTATCAGGTTCATGACTGATGTAACTGTAGAACAGGCATCACACCTTACATATATTTAATAGATCAACTCTCTGGAGACTGTGCAGACACATTTTAATCATAATTATTTGGATATTATTTTAAGTTAACGCAGTCTGTACAGCTTGTTTTAATCCTCCTCCTTCCCTTCCCCTCTTTGCCCTTGTTATTTTGGGTGCCAGCAGCTGCAGTGTTGGCCACAGATCTTATCTGTGACAAAGCACTGCAGCTTGTACACAGACAGCTATCAGCTCCCAAGTTAAGAGCCTGAGGACACAGCGATGGTGTTTTATACCTTGTTAAGAGTCAAACGGGTAGAAAATAAATAAGTTACAAATTGTGTTTTTATTGAATCATTCAGGCAGGTTGGATTAAAAAAATGGCGTCCGGCCCTTTTTTCTTTAACTGTGACGTGATAGTCCTGGATGGCAGTAAATTCTTTTAGTGGTGTAGATGTTATGCAGCTGAACTTATTCAATGCAAATTCAAACATACTTTATTAATCAGACGTTAGTAAGTCTAAAGCTGTGGACAGGAAGGATCTCCTGTGGCGTCTGTGTTGCAGCAGATTCTTGTTGAGTTAATGTGTTGTGAAGAGGATGATGAGGGTTTTCCATCATGTTCTTCATCTTCCTTTGGACAATCAACTCAAGAAGGTCCAGATCAGAACCAGAACAGCCTTCTTTTTCAGTTTGTTCAGCCTCCTTTACGTCACCTGTTCCAATGCTCCGCCCCCAACAGGTGACTGCAGATGTTCACATTCTTCCTCTTCCTCTCTCTTCACTTTGCTCCTGCGCTACATCCACTTCTTCTCCTTTTTAACTCATCCGGGATTTGGGGGCACAGTTTTAATATTATTTGAGCCATAGAAATGTCCATTAGCTGCTCTTTCTGATATACAAGTCTCTCGTTGCCATGGTTACACGTCGTAATAAGTGGCAAAAGGGTAGTAATTTAAGCAAAAAATCCTTCAATCTGCGCAAAATCCAAACCAGCATAAAAACAATTCAAGCAGATTAATGTTTACAAAAAGAAAACAAGCAAGAAATTCTCAAAGGTAAAATCACAGAGCTGCTCCATGTGTAGCTCTATTCTAGAATTTTTTTTATCATCATCACCATTTTATACCATCAGATTTTACATTTACAAATACTCACAGAAAAATAACTTTGATCAAAAGCTGTTTTGTTTAAGAAGTAGCTAGATTAGCGAGGTTAAGAGTATAGAGCAGCTTTAGAAGCCAGTCAAAATCATTAACTGTTATTTACAAGGAAAACATTAAATCTTTCTTGTGAAATGGACTGAAAGATTTACCCTGTTACATTCACACTCCAGGCTGTGCTCAGTTCAACTTGTTTATGTCTCATTTCTTCAGTTGAAATTTAGATATATGTTGCACTTTAGCCGAGTGCTGTGGAGAGATTAGCCCTGGTCAAACCTTTAACCCTGTCTGTGTGTTTATATGATAGCAGTGCAGCTCAGCCAGCAGCTACGTCAGCATCATGTTTCTGCCTCATCTCACAGAACAGTGGTCCTGCTCAGTTTGCCTTCTCTATACAGCAAGATGACACATAAAAAAACACATGAACACAGGACTGTTCTCAGGTCAGATTTCATAGATTTAATAGACGTTAGTTTGTAGATCATCTTTTTGTGTAGTAAAAGAACATAAACCTCGAGGATTCTCAGAGTTTGAAGCGGAAATTAGAATCAGGAGGTGTCAATCATGGTATGAATAATACTTCTGAGGAGAAATTGTCGAGGTTGGCAAAGTTTGAAACAAAAAAAAACTAGATTCTCGATAGATTGTTGAGATGAAAAAAGCAATATTCAGCTAAAACCCGGTGGAACCCAAAGTTATCTCTGAGCTCCTTGAGGCTTTGCTCTAACTGAGTAATGTTAGTATTTGTAGTTAGTTGTTTCTCAGCAACAATAGTCTGAATGTCAGGGTGGCTGAAAATAGACACCGAACGTCGCTAACCATCTGCAGCTCGCTAAAGATCACACGGACAAAGCAGAAGGCTCTTGGATAAATGTCTCACGCATGAATGAGACCAAATAGAATTAACTTCTGCATGTGAGCTCCAGCACATTTTACATCACAGATGACACAATTAATCTTTAATTGTACCAGTAAATTCTAAATGAAAATCTCAAGACTTTAAAAGAAACATGAGTCACTCCCGCTCCTGTTATCCAGACTACCAGAATCACGAAGCTTT
The DNA here is from genome assembly GCA_006937955.1 of Pachypanchax playfairii. Taxonomy (NCBI): domain Eukaryota; kingdom Metazoa; phylum Chordata; class Actinopteri; order Cyprinodontiformes; family Aplocheilidae; genus Pachypanchax; species Pachypanchax playfairii. The sequence continues at coordinate 2,075,207 of SSNP01000084.1, forward strand.
ATTTAAGAATACCAGAACAGAATGGTCAAATCCGGGTGTAGAATCCACTTCCACTTTATTTGTAAAGCACTTTTAAAACATGGCATTACAACCAACCAAAGCGCTGGACATTAAAAAAAACCACCAATAAAAGACTACAATAAACGACACATTAAAATCGAGAAGCGAAAACAGATAAAATAAAAAGAACAATTGATACAACCATACAATTAAAAAGATGAGCATCACAAACAAAGAGGATATCAGCAGATTACAACCAAATGAAGGGATCAAGATTATGAGTCGAAAGCCAGATAAAAATAATGAGTTTTTAGGCGTGATTTAAACACAGCCAGGGAAGATGCCTGTCTAACTGGGAGGGGGAGTGAGTTCCACAGCTTAGGAGCACAGATAGAAGAAGCCGTCTCCCCTCTGGACTTGCAACGAGCTTTAGGGACAGTGAGAAGAAGCTGATCTGCTGACCTAAGAGCACGAGGAGGATGGTAAGGATGGAGGAGTTCCGCCAGATAGGGTGGAGCCAGACCGTTCAATGATTTGAAAGTAATATTTTGAAAGTGATCCTAAACTGTATGGGCAGCTAGCGGAGTGATTTTAAGGATGGGTGTGATGTGGCGTCTTCTGTCTGAGCCGGTGAGAAACCTTGCTGCTGCATTTTAGACAAGCTGCAGTCTTGACAGAGTAGCTTTGTTTATACCATAAATGCAAGAGTTGGAATAGTCCAGCCGGGATGTAATAAAAGCATGAATCACTAGCTACGTTTACATGGGCACATTTAATCGGAATAAACGCCCAATCGGATAAAAAAGACGTCATGTAAACATGTCAATCAGAATGTTTTGATCCGATGCAGCCTGATCAGAATGAAATTTACTTCCGATCGAGAGGGGTGGTTTTGTCCGATCTTCATTCGGATAGACGTGCATGTATACACCCATTCGGAAAGAAAGGGGGACAAAAGCCCACTGCGCATGCGTACAACTTCAGCGTGACGTCTTTCTGCTTTCGCAGACTCAAGTAGAAAACATAGCGGGAAGTAAACAGAAGTGGTCTGCTGGTGCAGTCATCCTGCTCTCCTCTCCTGTGGCGGAGGAGCAGTAGCAATATGTATTCAGCCTCTAGCTTGGTTAATGCGACCAGTAAAAACCCAAACATAAAGGTAATCACCCGCAGAAGGTCCATATTGGGGATAACGTGAGTCAGCTCGAGCACACGATGGGGCGGGAAAGACGTGCAGAAAGGACGGAGTTTGTTTACTTTTTTTCTTCCCCCGGAAAGACAACTCGCTGTGCGCATGCTCAACTCATTTAACCTGATCGAGTGCTTGGTGCATGTGTACTCATGGCATGATCAGATCATTTCAGTTAGTGTCCATGTAAACAGGGATTTGGGAATTCAGATCGACCAAGATTTTAATCAGATTGGGGAAATTTGGCGCATGTAAACGTAGCTACTGATTCTAGAAGACCAACACGTAGTATGGATTTCAGTTTGGAAATCCGTCTAAGATGGTAGAAGCAAGATTTAATGATGTTGATGATGAATCCAGTTCAGTTATACTTTTTTTAATTATTAAAACTCATTCTCAAAAGAGATCCTGGATGACTTCTACAGTGGCACATAGTCTAGATGATGAACTCAGTTCCCTCTGATAGGTTTCTGGCTGTTGTCACAGAAGGCGACGTTCAAGTTGTACTCGTTTTAATTTCAGCACAGCACGCAGCTTATACGACCTTTAGCATGCACAGATTGCACAGGGCAGACATTTTTTTTGGCATTGCATTATACAAAGTCATGTTTGGGTTTCTAATTGGACAAAACTGTGTCCAAATTATGTTATTTGTTAAAAGTAAATAAATTAGCCAGTATAATTAGTATTTGTTTAATTGGTATTTGTTTTAGAATCATGGTCTGATGGATTTGAGGGAATAGAAGAGGAAGAAGGTCTGACTGTAAGACTATAAAGAGAGAATTCAGTTTATTTTTAATAGACAGACAGAACTGTGTGGGTTTATTGCTTTGTATGTTCGTGTCCTCGTTAAGATCTATTTAATCAGATAAGTATGCCATTGTCCCTGTCTTTGACTATTACATTTGCATTCGTGTTTCATTAAAGTGATAAAGGTTATTCTGTGTCGTCGTTTTTGTCCTTGATTCAGGCCACTGAAAAACGGGAGTCTTTTGCCTCTGCTCTGTTTATAATGAGCCCCAGTGCTGCTCTCGGTGTGTGGAGCTGTTTTTATACAGGAAATGATGTGTGTGTGCGTGTGCATGCGCCCTTTTGGTTTTGTGGACTGACTTTAAAACAGTCTCACCTGAGGCGGCTTTCTTTTTGTTTTATCACTCCTAATAGAAAAGCAGCATCAACCTCTCACTACTTTTTTTAAAAATTTAGCTTTTTCCTCTTTTCTCTTTACGCAAATGTCTTTTTATAAAACTCTTCACACATGTGCAAATACAAACACGGGGAAGCATTTAATACTTATGGCGGCAAAGTTCAAGTTTCACCACCATCTTTCTGAATTAACCCTTTTTTGTTCTTTCTCTCTGTCCTCTTGTCTCCTTCTCTCATCTCTTAATGTAAACGTCATTATTAATAAATGTTACAGTGAAAACTGCTTTTCTATCCTGTGAAAGTCAGAATGGACTTACGTTTCATCAATCACATGAGAATAGACTTATTGGTCTGGAAAGAAGCTGCATCCCTCTGATCCACTGCTCAGATCATCTTGTATTGATTGTTTCTATATCGTGTGTGTGTGTCATTATGAATGCACTTGTGTGTTTTTGTCATTTAAGGCCCTGCTGAACTCGGCAGAGGCCACAGTTTGTTTTTCTAACAGTTGTTTCTCCTCCTTCTCTGAAATGGACCTCTTTACAGACGGAGGTAACTCTACATGGCTCAGACTTCTCTCTCCATCACGAGGCATGCTCTGTCTTTCTGTGTGGTGGAGCGTCCTGCTAGCGGGACACTGTCTTTCAACTCTCTCTGTGTCGTATGCATGTGTTAGGCATCTCTTTTTGCTGTTATTATACACATGCTGACTGAAAAACTCAGTCGGCTGTGTGTTTGAGAGTTAAATTAACTTGTTTTTTGTATTGATCAATACACTTGGTTTCAGATATGGTTCATTAAAGGTGTGTTTGTACTACTGTCTGTCATGTTTTTCCTCTTTATATCACTTCCGCACTGTGAGTACAACCTCTGGTGGATACTGTGTGTTTAACACAATTTTAACACTAATTGTTTTTCATTGACATCTTCACCTGCCTGTTTGGCTTCATGTGTATGCAGCAGTTGCATGAGTCTCTCTGTCGTAACCTGTAATTAACCCTATTTTAATGTACGTGGACGAACAATATAACGGTTGTCTATTTTAGTACTTGACTGTTGCTAGTTTCTTTCTGTCAGACACATGTTGAAGTTTGGATGTTGTACTGAATATTTTTTTTAATGCATCTTTTTTTTGTCTTCTGATGTGGATGAGCAGAAAATTGCCCAGGAAAGAGAGAAGTTTGCAGATGAAGACAGCATATTTTACACATTAGGAGAATGTGGCCTGATTTCCTTCTCTGATTACATCTTCCTCACCACTGTGCTGTCCAGTAAGTACTTAAATTACACACTGACTACAATGTGACACATCGTTTAAATCCTTAAAACAAATGAAACTGTCTCTTCTGCTTTCTTAGTGTGTCAGATCAGAGAAGACATTTTTCATTAATATAACATGAGTTTAGTTTCATGTGATTTATTGTTTATTTAGCTTGTTTAGGGGTTTCTTCAGTACTAGTAGCTCACGTTAAAGTTTGTGGACATAAGAGTCGAGCTGGACTTCTTCCTTTTGAATGCTTTGTAAACGTATCTCCTCCGCTTAGACGATTTATTATAATCTGTGTGAAGGAAATCTGAGGCAAAGTCATTTTCAGAAGGTCATGCACGGGCGCCTCAGGGTTAGATTCAGTCTATTTCATGTGGCCGCAAATGGAGGATGTTTTTGCCTTCATGCGCAAATTTATTTCAGGCATAAAAACACAGATCTTTGTGAGAAACGACAGAGCTGCAAACGAACATTTTCATAAGACCAGGTAAAGTTTTACAGTTACAGCAGTGTTTAGAGACGACTGTTATTAGTTTTTCTGAATAAATGAAATGGAAGGATTACACTCTGATTATACACCCTGTCCATTGCAGCATCCCTGGTTTAGTATTTTAGCTTGAATTGGCTGCATCTCTCCATCCACACACAGAGGCAGAGGCTCGATGTGTAACCCTGATCTGTAGTCGCCAGACGGCAGCCCGACAGGATGATGCAGATACTTCCTGTTACAATAATCCATTCTGAATTAAAAGGCATTTCTTCACTGACAAAATCAACAGAAAGTTTCTATATGTTTAAAAACTTGTTTCCTGGTAACAAGAACAGCTGCCGTCATATTGTTTGTGTGACATTTCCTGGATAGATTAGTTAGATTCATCTAAACACCTGCCTAATAAGTTGTGAAAGTACCTGCCCTTTTCCAAACTGTTCCCAAAAACAGCTTTCCAGATGGTTCTGTGTAACACACCATCTGGTGTTTCAGGTTAGGAGGTGCTGGAAGGCGTCTCATCTGGGGCACTGTGTGGTTTACAGGGTTAGATGGTCCAGTCTGTTCAGTATACCTCAGGGCATCAGCAGAGGCCATGTAGAGTCCACGACTTGGCAGACGAGAACCTTTTTGTCAACACGTAGAGGACCGACGGCGTGTTAAACACGGGTGTTTATGATGTTTTCTGCTCCTTCAATGTAGAACCCCCGTCTGCAAAGTCCCCCAAATAATTCTGTAAAGGTCGCTTTTCAACGGGAAGCAGCGTTTTAATGTTAATGGTATAGAATAATGAAGCTTATGCATTTGTCTGTTTCTGAGGTGCAGATATAATGACCTGATTCACAGAGTGGAGACAAAGTAAATACATGTTCAAAAAGGAATAACAGACACATTATGTTCAGATGCTACAGAGTGTGGAGTCATACAGAGAGCGGGGTTAATTAATCGTGCAGTTATTCTGAAGGACATTTATTTTACCTATCAAGACCCTCGAGCTCATTCTCAGTGGGGTGAAAGCAGTAAATCCCATTTATCATTACTGAGTCGATACTGAACCCGTTCAGCTGTTTTCTGGGTCCATTCAGAGAAACTTCTCATATTGTGATGGATTGATTTCAGAATGTGTGTCTGTGCTCGTGTGTTCAGCTCCTCAGAGAAACTTTGAGATCGCTTTCAAGATGTTTGATCTGAACGGCGATGGAGAGGTGGACCTGGAAGAGTTCGAACAGGTTTGACTGTCGATCTACTTTATTACTCACAAATGTTTTAAAATGCAATAAAAAGCTAAAAAACCAAATCTATGAAGTAACTAAACTCTTATTGTTGATGTTGTTATCATCATTATTCTCATCAGTGTGTTTATATTTATTATTTAATTAGAATTATCTTGCTGTGCTGATCCTTGTCGTGTTCTTTCTGTTATTATACCTGGGAAACCTGTTGATCTAGTAATGGTCTCTTCAGGTGTTGGGCTCATGGTGGGCCCCTGCTTTATCGTGGCCCTTCACTCTGCTTTATAGCAGCTGGATTCTGGACTGACTCCACATGACTCTGCCTTTTTATGCACCACACAAAATAGCTTGAAGGGAGATGTGAAAAAACAAAAGCCACTCAGATTCGTGCGAGCATGTGATCCTTTTTAATGCTCCACATAAGCAAAGGACTGACGGAGACGATAAGTAGGGGAGATGAGGACGAGCACGTCATGCTTGTGTGGTCAGTCTGGGTTTGGGCCGTTGGGTGCTGCAGAAGCCTGTTCATCCATGTTGGGCCCCTGGCAGTCTGCTTAGGGTCTGACTAGATCAACTGAGGCAGAGGAATAAAAGAAACAGCTAATATCTTTACAGAGTCGCTGTCTGTTGTATTTATTATCACCATTAGAAGTTTTCCATTTATTTTATATATATTTAAGTAATTCATCCTTGTTGATAATATCTTTTTTTGCTCTAAGTTTATTTGATAGATCCATATATCCAGATGGTAAACACTTACAGAGTACAAACTAAAACATAAACTACATTAATAACAATAATATTAAAACACTTTTTATTATCTAACAGCAGTGAATTTAAAGTGTTTCTAGATTGTTTTTATTTCCACTTCTGTACATGTTTTATCTCTTTTTTTTTTTTTTTTTTTTTTTTTTTTTTTTTTTTTTTTTTTTTTTTTTTTTTTTTTTTTTTTTTTTTTTTTTTACAAGACACTGTAAATATTTTTGCTTAATAAAACACATTTAAGAAGAAGGGGATCGTAAGAGAATCAGTAACGCAGATTTTTAAAATGACACACTATAAATGAGTTGTGTATCTTGAAGCGTGACTCAGGTTGTCTGATCAAAGAAAAACTTGACAAAAGACAAACTTTAAAATAAATGAACTCTTCTGACCCAGTCCACGTTCATCCTGTCTGGATTACACCATCATCTTTAGGTCCAGAGCATCATTCGATCCCAGACCAGTATGGGAATGCGACACCGCGACCGCTCCACCACAGGAAACACCCTGAAGACCGCCGGCTGCAGCTCAGCTCTCACCACCTACTTCTTTGGAGAAGACCTGAAGGGGAAACTAACTATTGGCAGCTTCCTGGAGTTTCAGAGGAAACTGCAGCACGATGTGCTCAAACTAGAGGTGATATGAACATGATACTGAAATCAGATTATTAATAACATTCATACTTTAGTTATGTTGTTAGTTTTGATGTGAGCTTTGGGTATTTACAGTAAAGATTGTTCTTGTTAACAATAATCAGTTTAAAAAGTTTTTTCTCTCACTAAACTTCTGATTCTCAGCTGAAACTGAACTGATGACTGTAAGAGATTTTTTTCTACGTATATTCTTTGTATAAGACAAAGGGCCTGATTTATTAAAGGTTTGCGGTTGTTAAAACAGGCGCAAACCGCTCAGCGACCACAAAAACAAGCAGCAGGTGGTTTACTAACGGCGTGCAGGTAAAACTGCTCCTGTTAAACCTGCCGCTAGACGTGCAAAGTCATTTTTGCACCTTTCCCCCTTAATGAATATGCAACGTGGGCGTTTCTGTCAGAAGACCCCAAATATTGGGAGGAGAACATGTAAATGGGCGTTCTAGGTGCACTGTGATTTATCAAACCTGGAAATGTTTGCGGCTTCTAATTTTGCGCGTATTTTTACCGCCTTTGAAAAGTATGTCTCAACTCGGCGTAAAAATGACTGCAATGATTGTTGCGGGGAGAAGACACAGACGCGTGGATCATTCCAGCACACTGTGACAGTGCTGCGTCTTCTAGGGTAGATTGTCTAGTGTGTGTTGCAGGTCTTGAATCCAGTGTTATACGAGCAGATACATTAATTTTGTAAACACTTGTGATGCAAACGTGGCGAATTATCCAGGCTCACGATTCTTTCATTCTGAGGAACAGTGTTATACTTGGGTGCGTGTGTTTATGGACATTTATGGATCTAATAGCAGCTCATGATCTATTCATATAGTGATGGCGCAGACCCCCTTCACCCCTCCCTCCTAACACCTGCTCAACCCGACTGCTGGGGAGTAACATCGATATAATCTGGCCCACATACGCACTAGAAACATTTTTGGAGCGCACCGCATCCTGAAAAGCAGGTGCTGGTGTTTGGACTGTGCTGGGGGGAACTTTACGCACCAGGTTGCTCTGATCCATGTTTGCTGTGTTGCACAACATTCAACAACATCACAGCGGAGCCTGAAGATGTCTCTGCTGCAGCTCAACAATATAGTTTTTGCCTCTTCAGCTCATATCTGAAGCTCCAATGGCTCAAATTTTATTTTCTGTTTGGGCCTTTCTCGCGCCCACAAGAGAATCGCGCCGTCAAACTTCTCATTTGAATATCGCTTTTTGCGCCAGTTAACAATTGTGCAATCAGTCTTAGTAAATCACCCGCAAATTAGGAACACGCCCTTGATGCAAAATTATTGCGGCTCACGCAATTTTGCGCTCTTTACTTGGAATATTGATAAATCAGGCCCATAGTGGTGCATGAGAGCAGCTGACATTTTCACAGTAAGAAGTAAAGTTCATGTTGACTCTTCAAAGTAAAGCCACACTTTCACAGTAAAAGCTCATGAGTGTTGAGAATCATACACGTGTAGCTCAACTGGAAACGTTTTCATGATCCGGCACTTTGTAAAACAACATGGCTGCTGTGTGTTTTATGTCTTGTTTGAGCTCAAGTGGTAGTTGTATATTTTAAATAACACTTTCTTATTAAAGATGGGCTGAAAAACAACATCACTGACAAAACTCAGATAAATCAGTGATATCAGCTGTTTATAAAGGGAGTCTGAACATACCTACAATAATAAAACCAAATCATTTTTTATGCTATAAACAGAATTGGACGAGGACTTGATAAGACAACAAGCTGTGATCTCATTGTGTTTTCAGACTTCAGTCCTCCACAGACATCTGTGTAGGAAAAAGTGTCAGACTGTCTGTTTTGGTTTGTTTATTCAAACATCTGCTCCTCAGTCCCAGTAGAAATTTAGTGTCGACATAAAAAAAAAAAAAAAAAAAAAAAT